>JAZGTK010000333.1:0-37432 GCA_036877625.1 Ambastaia sidthimunki
TTCATGGAAGAACATGCGTGAAATGAAAACATTAACACATTTCAGCCCAAAATCAAAAGAACAACATTATTCTTTGCATGAAGAGAATTAAAATCATTCCATTGTTTTGCATTCAGATATTGACTCTAGAGTTATAAAAATGTAAATATATGATTTTACCACATTACAGTAATGGGAGATTTATTTTGCATATGCTTGTCATGAAGATAATGCTCCTAAAAACAGTTTATTTGTGTAAAATGTTTATTTTGGGGTGATTTGGGGGTGAAATATGGCTTGCACAAGTTCTTGCTGAGATAAATCCAGGACCATTCGGAGACATTAATTGTGTATCTGCATAAACAGAGAGTCTGAGCTTAGAGTTTGCAATGTTTTGTCTATTATCCTCAGTCACATGTTCTTCCATTGATACTGATAAAGCTTCATTTTTGAAACAAACTCTGGAAGCCATTAAAACAGACAGTCAGTTTGACAGTCTGATACTGTCACATTTTACTTCAGGGCAGTAGCGTGTGAGTTGACAAGCTATAAAAAAGAAAAATATATAGTACACAAATAAAATTGAGAACAGCGACACGTGGAGTAAATCAGAGATGATTGACAGGTGGGTGAAGGCTGGTTGTCATGGTTACAGGTTTTGGCAACACTGCAGTTTGTTGCCCTTTTGCCCGTCTGTGGTTGGTGGAACGCTGATGTCCACCACGTTGTTTCCTGGCGACTCGTCGTGGGCTGATCGATCGGCGATCTGCTTCTGTGATACGATGCGATAAATTTCTGCAGATTATAAACGCAGAAAGAACGTTTGAACACATTGGACAGTTTCAGTATTCCTGTACGTTTAATGCAAGTAAAAAAACATAATTTCAGCTTCGAAACCTTAAACCACGTTTAAACAATAACCTAAACATTTACTGAACGTAGAAAACGAACTGAACATCATTTCATTATTGGTGTGAACGGGCCTTAACACTAACGGAGAGACCCGACTCACACACAGATTCCAGAAACACAAACCTGGAGGAAATGTAAAAATCCAGATTCATTTTAGTGTTTGCAGAACCTCTCCTGAACATAAACCAGATTCACACACCTTCACACTCGCACGTCTGATGTAAATCATTCTCACTGCATACCTGTTAGAATGTTCTTGAACGCCTCCTCCACATTGGTTGAATCCAGAGCGGACGTCTCGATAAACGATAGGTTGTTTTTCTCTGGAAACAAGGAGAGCTGCATTTAACATCCCTCTGATATGTAACTTACAACTTCTGTTTCTTGAATGAAACTGTTCTATTAAAGGAAAATATAATGTAATTGTAACAGCTTTGAAGTTAGCATAGGCAATTTCAGAAAGGCTAGCAATAACAAGCTTGATTTCCCCTCCCTTCAGAGCGATCTCCAAAGCCACACCTCCTCCAATAGCGCATGGAGGTATGCAAATATAGTTTGACAGGCAAGTAGGACATCCTATCATTGCATTCGGACCAACTGCAATGATTGGACGAACGTTTTATGGTTCTGTGCCTTCCACAGAAGATATATACATAGATTAATTCCACTTTATTTAGTGATTGCTTTCAGCAAGTGAAGAGACTTTTAATTATCATAACAAAAAATGTTTCTGGAAATACTAGCCTTCCGTATCTTTAAGAAAGAGAAACATCTACAACAAATGTTTGTGATTCAGTAGTTTGATGTCTGTGCTGTGCTAGATTCTGTAACAGTGTGATGAAAGGTTAATGATGCTCTCCTGAGATTTCTGCATGCAGCAGCTGTAACGCGCTGCATCTGGGTTGCGTGTACCTGCAAATGCTCGGGCCTCGTCGGTGGGCACCGCCCTCAGGTGCCGCAGGTCGCTCTTATTCCCCACCAGCATGATGACAATGTTGTTGTCCGCGTGATCTCGTAGCTCCTTCAACCAGCGCTCCACGTTCTCATAGGTCAGATGCTTGGCGATGTCATACACTAGCAGAGCGCCCACAGCTCCACGGTAATACCTACAAACACACAAACACACACACACACAACATTTACTGCTAGTGTTGCTGCCAGTTACCAGATAGTTAACAGACGTTAACAGATGTGTCTCAGTTCATTTGCTTTTTGGTTGGAAAATAAGACTTAAATTGTCATTTTCATGAAGTTTAACTCAGCATTCATGTGTAAACTTAGCAACCACAGATGTATGTATGCGCATATTTCCATTTTTACTTTCTGATTCTTGATTTGAATACGTATTTCTTATCCTAAAGAAATTAAGGGTGTACTTACAAAAAATATACCTTTGCACCAATATTAAAGTAATTTAGTGTCACAGTATAAACGAAATAAACTCGTATTATCATCTGGTCTCAACACATGAGTGTTTTACGGGTTGTACTCACGCAGAGGTGATCGCCCGGTACCGCTCCTGACCCGCCGTGTCCCAGATCTGCGCCTTTATCGTCTTCCCGTCCACCTGAATGCTCCGGGTGGCGAACTCGACCCCTATCGTGCTTTTACTCTCCAGGTTAAACTCATTGCGTGTGAAACGCGACAGCAGGTTACTTTTCCCGACACCTGAATCTCCGATCAGAACAACTGGGAGGCAAACACAAGTCATAAAGCACTTTAGACACATCTAGACACATCTAAAGTACACTAACTGGAAGCTTGATGTTATTGTATATATAGGGTCTAACTGTGTTTTATGTTGGTATAATGTATAATCTGTAACTTGGTAGTAATTGTTTGGTGAATACCTGGTGAATATCACACTGTGTCTGACACAGTTTTATCATATCGTTAACAACAGCCTGAAACTAATAAAGCAGAGATCACGTTGACACGCGTTTCTGTTTGCATTGATTTCCATACGCTGCTGAACGCAGGAGTGAGTCGTCATGGGATGCGTGTTGTCACACAAGGAAGTAAAAGTGAACTTTGTCCTCACATCACGCTGATCCCGGGAAAATTACATTAAATGTAACAGTTTTGCGGTGACGTCACAATCATCAAAGGAAAGATGCGCACATCTGCTGAAACGTGTTTGATCCCATCTGATCCCACCAAACTGAAATATTATTCCCATCATACATCACAAACCATCCCGCTATGCACGATCATACAGATGTGTTTATGGATCACAGTGATCTATAATTCAAAAACCCATATTATCATCATCATCGTCATCATTAGACGCATAACATTACAGTGTTGGTCCAAGCAAGTGCCGAAACATACAGAAAAATATGTTTAGTTTGGTTTTAAATGACTTCGAAGCATGAAATAAGACCAACATCCTATTTTGTGGGTCATCTGGCCTGTATCTTTTTAATGCATGTTAAAGTTCCCGTTATCAAACGGACAGATGTGATGAACGCGTCGTGAACGCATCCAGATATCTAGAAACATTCAGTTTTATTGATCGGTCGATGCGTATCGATGCCGCTGCGGGCGTTTCTGTTGCAATGACAGTTTTAATATGGGCATGATTTCAAACAGGATATGAGTCTAATCGTAGAGCTCAGTTGCAAAAACATATTTCCTGATGCAGTAAGTTTAAACATGCATGTCATTTCAATAGGTGTGGAACAATGGAAGGATTATGAGCCACTGACCTTCTGTATAAGGGAATGAAAATTACCTTTAAACAAGAAATCGTATTCATCGTCTCTGTTGCCCATTTTCAGAGAAACCCGCTCCGACCCGAAGTCCGTCTGCAAGGAGGCAAAGCGGCAGATGTTAGATCAATGGCTCAATGCAACGAGAAGACAGTCAAGGGAAAAGACACACACACAATGCGCCAGTTCTGGCCGCTGTCACACCGCAGGAAGAGCGATCAGCTCGGGTCTGCAGTAGGGGAGGAGTCCCGCCGCTCATCTCCATACCACACGGCAGAGGGCGCTGCCGTCCGTGCGCCTTATTCCTGCTGGGATAACAAAGTGCTGATGCCTGCTGGAATTCCCATCATCACAGGACATTTCCTCAGCTGTGGGCGGCTTCATGTATTTTCATTCTTGTGTTTACAATTGTTTTTATTCTGTTACTTAAGTCAGATTCAAACTTGGGAATTAATCGAGAACTTCTAAATTCAGGCCCTCATGGTCCACTTTTTTGGCAAAGTTTATCTCCAGCCTTGAATTAACTCAAATGCTTGGAACTTTCTAGTTTTGAGTTTCTACTTTGAGTTTGTGCAGATGAGTTTGATCAGGGCTGGACCTCAAGGGCCACAGTTGAAAACTTCTGGTTTAATTATTCCTTCTTTTTGTGGTAGTTTTAAAATGATATTTTTTGAGTTGTTGATGGTGTGAAAGTGTGATTTCAGGTATGTACAGTATGTGGTTATCATGAAAAGTGACAGAAAAACACATGCCTAGTTCTTTATTGTTTAATACATTGAGTTAACTGACTGTTAGTTGACTTGTTATCTTAGTAAGAACTTTTCTTCAGAATATGAGTGATGTCAGAATCATCACATATCATGTATGACTATCAAATATCTCCCTGAACTGAGCAGTTTATTTTTTAAAATACTGTGGTAAGACAATAGTACAGGAACATGGTACAAAATTACTGTCACATTATTATACCATAGTATTTATCAGGTCAAGAATCCAGGAACAACTTCCTGGGAGAATTTGTGGACTCTTTAAAGCAGAAGTTAAGCTTAAAGATAAAGGAGAACATGAGGAAGTTCGGAGAGGAAGCCGAGCCCTGGAGGAACCAAGGAACAGGAGGAAACATGGGAGGAAACCTTTCCTGACCTGACTGCTTCCTGTAGCGGACAGGAAATGAGTCCAACTGCTGATTAAGACCATCCCAGCATCAGGTACAAGCGGGAAAAGGGCAAATTCTGGGACTTTAACAATATCTGGTGATCAGACTCTGTATTGTTTGTTAATAAATCACATATTTATTTAAAAATGTTTTTTTCTTTTCTTTAGGAAAGCATTGACTGTAAGACATCTGCAGTTTCGAGGACTCTGGAATCATTTGTGAGAAAAGCCGTGAGTCACACACACTTCCCATCATAAAATGCAAATGATGGATGCGTTCAGATTCAGTCACATGACCCACATGCAAAACAGGACCAAAGATTTTTCTCTCAGGAAATGAGAAAGCGTGTCCATTTAAATGTGTGTTGCTTACATTGTCATTTTTATGCTTAAAAACAACATTTTCCTTTCGGCTATTTACAGACTTTTCCACTGTAGGATACAGATTCTCATTCCAAATGAAATTCCTTTAATGTCTCTGTTGTTTCTCCAGTAAACCAACAGACAGCAAACAAGTGTCAGGAGTGTGGCCTGCACTTCTTAGCCAATCAGAAACGGTCTCTGCCTGTCAGTCATTGTCCATTCATTGGATTCATTGGCTGACTGGATTGGCTGACGCGTCTTTAAGGACGGGGTTTTGGAGAGACTGGTAATGTGGTTTCATTTATGTACTGGAAGTTACCATTTAAGTGTAATATAAGTAACACTTTATAAGCGTTTACATATTGTTGATTGTGTGTTAAAGGGAAGCCACAATAATTATTATTAATAAATAATAAATGTATTAATTTTACAGTTATTGCTGCAGTACAGCTGCATTTCCTCTGACAGACGCGAGAGGGCGCAGTGTGCGTGTTTTGAAGGCCACACAAGCGCTCTCAGCGTTTCACTGTCGGATTTGTCAAAGGTCATTTATAATGCTGGTCAAGGTTTTAGCTAGTTAGTTTGTTTATCTGTCTTTTTGTCAAAACCTAACATGTCTGAGACGTTTTTTTTAAGTTTGAATTTGAACTTTGCAACCCTTAAATTAAATTATACCTTTTTTACATGTATTTGTATAGTAATTTCAGTATTTCTGAACCGGATGAGCTATAACCGATTTTTACAAGAAAATATGAGCTGGTCAAGCTTATGAGAGTAAACTTTATTATTTATAATCTAGTTACACAATGGCTAAAAAACCTCAATAGAGACTTTCAACCAGCATAACAAAAATTTTAAAAAAAATCACTACCCATTTACATTTAGGCATTTAGTTAATGACAAAGTTACAGAGACAGAGAAATAATAGTTAGAGGTTAGTTTTTTTTAATAGGAAGAGCAGTTAACCTATTCCTGTCAAGTGTTCATGGAAAAGGTTTTTGGATGTTTCTTGAATATTGTGAGGGGTGTGGCTGACAGGGTTTGGAACCACAATTCCACCAGCAAGGAACTGTAAAGGTGAAAGAGCTGAAGAGTGATGTTGTGTCCTTTAAAGTAGGTACTACAAGGCACCGCTAGGGCCGTCGGAAAGGATAATAGTGGAACAGGGGTCCTTGGCAAAAGGGGGCACAGAATGGACTGTGGGGGACCCCTGAATAGATTAGACAGGGACCCAGAACTAATCTATGTCTTATTTAATTCATTTTACTGATGTTTGTTTCTGTTTTTTTAATCAAGTGATGTCATTTCCTGGACACTATACTGCATGAAAGATATCAAAAACACATAGTATTTTTCTAAGATATTCTATACACATAGAAACCTCAGTAAATGTAAAACGTCTTTCAGTCTTTTCACGCACGATCTTGACTAATTGTGTAGCGTTTAGAAATCTCTGTATGACATTATTACAGCTTCTCCCTTGTGCATCAACTTCCTTTAGCAGCTAAAATCTAGAACAAAGTCATTTTGACATCATTTCTCTTTCTATGGAAAACGGGGACAGTCAACGTTTTAATTACCCACATAATTGACTCAATAAGGGCTTGTCTTACAAAGACGTGATCATGTAGCTGCTCTCTCATGGCTGTATCAGTCATCTTTCTCTGTCAGGTGATCATCGGGGGACTGTGAGAGGGTCCGACATCTTACGTTCTTGTTCATTTGTGCCTCATGAAGCTCCTGAGATATCAATGCTTTGTGTTCTGTGCAGCTGGTTAAGACACCCCATACATCACAACATTGCCCCGGGACTGCAGCTTTAATCCTGGATAGGCTATTGATGTCAAAACCATAACAGGAAACAGAAGGGACACTATAACCAAATTAAACTGACATTTAATACAGAAAGTCTGAAGCTAATTTCCTAGTGATATTTACTTATTTCAACCCACCCTATCAGACAGTATTTTTATTCATTAAACAAATCACTGGTGTTATATGATTTTAATATGGCTAGTACTGACCGATCAATATAGCTGACCTCATAATATTACAACTGACCATTAACCAGATTAGGTTGAAATAATGTAGCATTAAGGTTAATAATGATGCATATCATATTGCAAGACTGATGGCAGAATGTGAGATTTGACCATTAAATAATCAGCATTTGTTTATGCTGATGGTCCTGTATCTGTATTGTGGTTTAGACCTCTGTGTTTTGTGCTTTACATGGAATATATGATGATTTTTATTTAAAATTATTTCACCAATTCTGAAACTTCAAGTGATTTTCTAAGAATGACCATTGACAAATTATTCTTCATGGATGTTGATTTGAAAATAATAATAATTATGACTGTCAATATTGCATGTCTTTAATAATCTATGTTATTTTGTCAGTTGTTTTTGTAAAAGAATATGGATCAAGGTTCTATCCAGATGATCACGTTTTATGTGCTGGTTGTCATGGTGACCTGGACATCATACGGTAACTCCATATAGTGATACAACAAATGAAAACCATGTAAACAGATTTAAATCTGAATAGGTTTAATGTGATAGTATTTCAAATTATTTTATTCTTTTTTTGCTTATTGCATTTAAATATATTTCAAAGTAATTTGTTTGCGTTCATTTATTTTTTTAGCCGCCCATATATGTCACATCATGAGTGTGTGTGTCTCCTGTGTGTGTTTAGATGTGAAACAAGACTGTGAAAATGCTTTGAAAGTCACGGCACACCGATGGGCTTCAGGTCCTCAAAGACCTCTGACCCACATCCAAACAAATACAGTTAGAAACACACATCCAAACAAATACAGTTAGAAATACACATCCAAACAAATACAGTTAGAAACACACATCCAAACAAATACAGTTAGAAATACACATCCAAACAAATACAGTTAGAAACACACATCCAAACAAATACAGTTAGAAATACACATCCAAACAAATACAGTTAGAAATACACATCCAAACAAATACAGTTAGAAATACACATCCAAACAAATACAGTTAGAAATACACATCCAAACAAATACAGTTAGAAACACACATCCAAACAAATACAGTTAGAAACACACATCCAAACAAATACAGTTAGAAATACACATCCAAACAAATACAGTTAGAAATACACATCCAAACAAATACAGTTAGAAATACACATCCAAACAAATACAGTTAGAAAAACACATCCAAACAAATACAGTTAGAAATACACATCCAAACAAATACAGTTAGAAACACACATCCAAACAAATACAGTTAGAAATACACATCCAAACAAATACAGTTAGAAACACACATCCAAACAAATACAGTTAGAAATACACATCCAAACAAATACACTTGCTAGTTCTGTTAGACTATTAATAATATCCTGATCTCTACACATCCTGATGAATCCCTTCGTTGTTTTTTTATTCTGCATTGTGACATTCATTAAGTTTCTCTGTCAATGCAAATCACTGTCAAACGTTTCTTCATTAAGTGTTTGAGCTTCTATATCTTTCAGTCTAAAGAAAATGCACATTTTTCTAGTTCTTAATTCTCAGGACTCACATTGAGATCCTCTGTCACTGAAATGTCTGAATGGACAAGAAGATAATTTTGCTACTGCTGCATGTCATATTTTTAGAAATTCTGCTGAGTATAAAGATGCAATAAAAATGACAGCTGACATTTTTTGCAGCATGTTCAGAGCTTCACAGCATGCATTTCTGACACCCTGGTGCAAACGCTCACTCCGCATGTATTATACTGCACAGACTTTCTGCACAACTGCAGGCTAAAGAATATTAAACACACATTAGTTCAACTCTAGATTCTAGAGTTTCTTTCAAATAAAGAATCTTGTCATTATTTATTTAAACCTGCATGACTTGTATGACGTCCTGGTGTAGCACAAAATGTTTTGAAAAATGTATGACTGTATGAAAAGTATGAATGACAAAGAGGTTGTGAAGCCCCAAAAGATTTGATCATAAAATGATTTGCTACAGTATCACAGTTCTTAAATAATATGATCAATATGTCAGAGGATCAGATGAATCAGTATTTCCTAAATATCTTCCCTCACATTATTAAATACATACAGAAATGTCTTTTCTACATTTACCTTTGAGGCATTTAGACTAAATGTGTTTTAGCTTAGAGACAGTTGCAGTATGTTCTGTAAATAGATGTTTTCCTACAAATACCTGCTAAAATAAGCAATCAAACACACAATGTTATTTCTGTGTATATTTGAAATAATCTTTAACAGGGTGAGTCTGTTAATCATGTTGTATTTATTTTCTTGGTGCATAATGAAAGTCTTTAATAATCTGCATTTAAATCATTTCTGAATCTTTCTCCACACTTCTAGATGTTTTACACCTGAATGAAGAGCTACACCTCATACTGAATGCGCTATTACCACCTGCCAGGCATTAATTGCAACGGTATGGACCACTGCAGACAGGTCTTCTAGAGACCCCCACTGAGAATCATGCAATATTTACTTTCCCTGCCTTACAATGATCTTATGGAAAGATGAATTTAGTGTAAGAATAATTTGAGCACATTATCTACTTGAACAGTGTGACCAACCCTGTTCCTGGAAGCCCCCAACAGCACACAATTAATAATTAAACCCACCTGATTTAACTCATCAGCTTGTTAGTACAGACTCCAAGATATGAAATGGGTGTGTCAGATAAAAGAGACATTTAAAATGTGTAGTTTTGGAAGCGGAAGGTGGACAACTGGACAGATGCTTAGTGGGTATGTGCTATAACAATATGAATATTTATTTAATATTACCTATTTACTGCTTAAATCTGACAGCAGAAGTATCAGACAGCCACACTCACAAAAGCTAATTGATCTGTTTGAATTCTCTCTTTTGCAGAAGAGCCCATAAATGTAAAAGAATTCATGCAAATTTGACTTCAAATACAGCGCAATGCAGAGATTGCTCCAGGCTTGCAGAAGTGACACTGGGACAGAGTTCAGCTGTATCACAATGCCCCAGAGTCTTTCACTCCAAAGACATTTTATGACAGTGATTTCTTTCTGCTTTCTATATGGGCTCCGTACTACATTTACAGTGTTGCCCCATGAGACAAAGATACACAATAAGTGAATTATTGCTTAGTGAAGCTTCTCAAACCTGCTGCAGTACTTCAGACATCCTGAGATTCCTAAAGGCACGTTTTTGGATGGAAAACATCTCACCAATGTTTGTAGATCAAAACTGGACACTGCAATTATAATAATTCGTAATGAAGAATAACTCTAATTAAAGGAATAGAAAATGGTTTGTAAGTAATATAACATGCACACTATCCTACATACTTGTCTTGCAAGGGTCTTAGTGTGGTATGAATATTAAAGGGGATATCTTTTAACCTATAGTTATTATTAATAAAACAAAAGAAGTTTGTGTTGGTTTAAACACAGTCTCAGCTGTTTAAAATGTATGTTTTTAAGTATTTAAGACAGAACTGTGAGCTGTGCTCATGAAAGGCGAGTATTTTTGTCATATAGGAAAAGTTGTTGCATTATTGCTCTTGGACAGTGGTTTGATTGTTCTGTGTGTATATCAGTTATATAGTCTCTGTCTCGTCTTTGGACCGAGCGCACTGAACGCCCGCAGCGGACCGGACGTCTCGAACCGAGCGCCCCGATCAGCCAATAGAAATCAAGCGTGTGTGACGGATGCTGGTGCGCGAGAGAGATGCCAACATTCCTGCACGAGCCGCGCGCGCCACGCGGACGCTGAACTGCTGCTGGTATGTTATTTGCATCCATTAAACATTTAAAAATGTTATTAAAACTGTGATTTCTGTCATTACGATTTATGAATTATGAATGATTCTTTCAACAATCAGAAAACAGCTTTTCTTAAAACATAAAAAGGAAACTTGGTGACACTTTCTATTGTTAAGATTATGTTTAGCTATAAAAATGCGTTGTATAATTGTTATATAATATGTATATTATAGTACATCATGGAAATGCATAGGTGACATATTCAACATATATAATGTATATATTATATATAGAAACAGTCGACAGTTTTGTAGTCGATATATAATTATGTATGAACCTTTGTTGCAAATGCACTTGCAACTTGTATCAGTTGTTTTTGTGGGTTTTGTGTATTATAGAGAAATACTAACACAGATATATTATTTTTAAGAGCTGATTCAGTCAGAAAACGGTGATTTATCTGATGTTTGAGATCGGATCGATTAATATTGATCTGTTTTTTTCTGCTCGGTTGGATTTCTTCAGCTCATGGTAGAAGATGCTTTGACTTCATTTGATCATTTTCACTTTTTAGACACCTTTGTAATCTTTCTAAAATAGGTTTGACTGCAATTATATGACAAACAGTACAAGCTATTTGCAAAAAAATCTCTTTTGCAGCAATATTTACCCAATATTAAATCTTATATTTGTCTCTTTATAAAAATAGAAAATTCCTCCTTAGACTCAAGAACACATAAAATCATGATACTTAATTTTAATATTTCATTTGTGCATTTTAATTTGATTTCATATGTGCAATGTAACAATATTGCATTATGTTACATTGCAAAAACTGGAAAAACTCAGTTTTAAAAACTGAGTAGTCAGTTTTTTTTTTTTTGTTAAATAAGTTAATTGGTAAAAGCCATTCTTCTTATTAAAGAGCATGTAATAATGTTTGATAACTAAAGCACTGTTTTACCTGCATGATCTCATCTTTCCTAATGTTGTATTTATAGATGCCCTTTGACCTGCCCTGAACCTTTAGTTATCTTTGTGGCAAAGCTCAGCTGTCCATCACAGAAATCAGCTGTTAACACATGCATCCCGTCCAAATAAAGTCAGAGGTTGAGACCTCCAGAGACAGAGTCCACATCTCATGATTAACATTAGAAGAATAACAGAAAGCTGTGGGTGCTGGAAAATCTTTCCATTAAAGTGATGACCTGTTGATCAGGAACATCAAATGTTAGGGAAGTTTAGTAAAGCCGGATTTAACGGATCCTGGGATGCAGCTTTTATGTTCCGCACGGATCTGCCGCACTCACGGTGTGGAAGAGATGTGACCTGATTTACTTCACTTTTATGTGGCCGTTATTGATCCACAATGTTTTAAGATCCTGATCGACCCAGATTTACAGAAGTGTCTTTCTCTTCATTCACAGAGCTGTGTTTTCTGTCACGCTGTAGCTGGAAATAGCAGCTTTTCTTTTTATCCTCGCTAACAATTATCTTCTCTGGTTCACGAGGGCATCTGAAAATGACACGTGTGTGCAATTAGCCGCAGAGGAGCATGTCACCGCATGTTTCGTTCATATAAAGCAGCCGTGCAACCTCAGTGCAGTGTGAGATGTGGATGTCGGCTCTGTTGGATGTGGTCAGCAGAACATCACTTATAGTTTAGTTCCATCTTCAGGCTTCCGGTTGCATCTGACTGATTTCCCATCATCTCTATCCTGGATGCATCATCCCAGACAGGTAACCTCAGAAGACCATTTTTGCTTTTTCATTGCTCTGTTAAATTTTATTCAAGGGCCCATGTTGTCTTCAAACTTTATTTGGAGAACTGAAAAAAGACACAAGACATGTTGTTGACATACAGTTATAAAAAAGTGGCATAGCTCAGATCATTTGTTATTGATGAGAAATGATTGAGCTCATATTGAGATCTGTGACTTTTGTTTACAGACTTTGGAGTGTTGGCAAATCGGAGCACTCGCTGAGGTCTCATCTGAAACTCTAGAGGAGACATGAGATTACTGGGGTCTTGAAAAGGAGGATTTTGATTCTTCATAGTATCTCTGGAAATGAAAAACAGTTGAGATTACAGAGATCTTATTTGTGATTTGTTTTTTATATGGGATCCTTTCATATTCAGATCCTGGGCGCATTTCATTTGGGAACTGAGAAGATGAGTGGAAGCTCTTTCATGGAGTATGAGATGCAGTCTCTGGCTCCTGTCTCGGACCCCGGGGCCACAGCAGGGCTCCTGTTGGCCCCTGACACAGAGCAAAGCACAGCGTTATGTTTTGTTGGGCTCCTGCTGCTGTTTTTGGTGTTTCTGCTGGTCCGCTGTTTCCGGATTCTTCTGGACCCCTATAGCAGCATGCCGTCCTCATCCTGGTCTGAACACAAAGATGGTTTGGAGAGGGGACAGTTTGATTACGCGCTGGTGTAGCTGCAGACCTTCTGTTTTTTGAGGAACAAAAGTTACTGGTATCAAACAAAAACTCTCTTCCGTTCTATAAAACAAGGTTTGTTCCAGGTTTGTTCAAAATGTTCTAACAGTTTTTCTGGTGCAACTCTGTTATAATGTTAAAATAATGTTAGGCTGGTTTGTTTTAGGTTTTAGTCTAAACTTCAACCTGTATCTGTCTTCATTTATTCTGTAGACGGGCAAAATATACACACTTCCCAAAGCTCACCTGCAGTGTATTAACCTGTTAAGTGTTGGACTAGATAAACTGGTTAATTTATTTTAGTATGTATTCTTTAATTCCGTGTGTTTTTGCATTATGTGTTTGTCCACTTTGCAAGTGTAATCAATGATAATCAAAGCTAATGTGCCTTTACTATAATCCAGAATAAATATTGCTTTTCTGATCGTTTCATATTATTGATTCAGCTGTCGTGTTGATAAACCTGTTATTTGGGGTTAGGAGGTAAATGTGATCATTCTGAAAGAGTCAAGCGACATCCAAACACAGAGATTTTTAGCAAAAAAAGCAGCATTTCCTGCTTAATAAATGGTTAGTGCACTTGCTGTGTGTCATGAGCAGTTATGCTCGCTTGCTTTTCTCCCTGTGGATTAATCAAGTGCATCTATGAACCGCCCTCAAGTCCCTGTAGTATAACTTGCACTCTGTGTTAATTTAATAAAGACCAGATGCCAAACAGTGCTGACGTTTCCAGCTGTCCCTAAAAGCACAATATCTGTTTGCAGCTATATTCCTGTTGTAGGCTTTTCCAAGTCAATACAAATCCAGACTGGTTTTCATTTACAACATTGTTCCCTTGGCATTTATATAACCTTCCTACTTGGCATGTGTAGTCAGGACGATTCGTGACACAAACGTGTTTCTGGAAGCTCCACCAACAGCCGCTTTGACAGCTTCTGTCACCCGATCGGGTAAAAGGTCAAATTCTGTTTGCTTTCTCTTGTGTACCATTCAATACAGCAAGGCACTAAATAATTTTCAATGGCATAGGCTTGTCCTTCTGTAAATGGCCATACGGCAGGTCTGATTAGAAGACACGTAGCATTGATTGGATCATTGATTATGCTGTAAATCTGAGAGCTATTGACAGTTCCTGAGCTGGAGGACGCTGGAAGATGTAAATCAAACGCCTCCGATGCTTTACTTCTGCTTGTGTTCAGTACATTAGTGTGTTTGGTTAGGCTATGGACCCTGATAACAAAAGAACGTTTTAAGATCGTTAGCTAACGTTCTAAAAGTACTCTCTTAAAGTTATCAAAAAACATTCCTGCAGTAAAGTTGGTAGAATGTTTTTTTAACGTTCAAACTTTATTCTTAAGTAGTTAGTGGATCGTTTTTCAAACATTATTACAGAATTTAAACATGTTTGAATAACGTTCTTATAACCTAGCAATAAAAAAATGATGTTTTAAATGTTCCTAGAACTTTCAAAATAACATTTTGAAACATTAACATGAATGGAAACTTTAATGTTCTTACAACCTAAAATTATCAGCTGGTATGTATAATAAAAATGGCTGCATCCACATTTAAATGTTTCTGCTATAAAACTATAAACTTACCGGTGATGTATTTTAAGTGTCTAAACACCAGAGCAGCAGTATAAGATGTAAAACAAGTGTCTTGATAACACAGACCCTTTATTTGCATACTATTTGCATTAAGCAGCCTATATGCATATAGCTAAAGACTTACCCCATATTCACGCCAAAACCACTCAAACAATAAGCAATATGCAAGTTTCTCTTATTAAAATCTCACATATCACTTAACTGAAGTAGTTTGTATGTGAATTAGCATGCACTCAATGTTTTTAACATGACAGCTCAACAGAACTCGCTCTTGAATTCGCTCTTATCAGCACAAAGCGCGAATACAAGTCTTGCCTACAAGCTCCATCTGCTGGCCAGAGTAAGTGTCAGAAATTAATAAACGTTTTCGATGTAATAACTGGATAACTTATTATTCCTGCACTCACTTAAATATAATATTGTCTGTATTACGTTGCTAAAAAATGGTAGAAACCAGTAAATTCTTAAAATGAAATTAATTGAAAAATCACTTTTATTTGGTGGTACTTTGACCTTGTTAAAGTTGTTAAAGTAAAAAAAAAGGATTAAGGTGTCAATGTTTTATAATTATATTAATTAATAAGTAATAAAATAATATATTTTTCTTATTTTAAACAAATTTATACTGAAATGCCAACAATTTACAAAACAATCTATCCGCTGGTCAATACTGCTAGAATTAATTCCTAATATCTACAATCTTTCCATAATCCTGACAGCTGCATGTATGAGCTTCAGTTAAACTTGAGTTTGGATTATTAGTTTGGAGATGTGAAGATCTCTTGACATGGATTTCAGAAAGAGCCAGTAAACATGTTTCACCTTCATTAGCAAAACATCAGACACACAAAAGAGTTCTGCTCCACTTCCTTAGAACAAACACAGCATTCTGACAGCCATCACAAGTTCATCAGGGTTCTGTTTAGAACTTCAGCTAATGCACAAAATGCTTTGTCATAAATGAGCTATATTTATATTATATATTAAACTCAAACAAATATATTAAAATATATTAAAACATAATATATTAAACTCAAACAAAAATGTGATTGGTTGCATTGACCTGGTGAAGATAGTGTTAGTGTGCAGAGAAATAGTGTTAATTAATACATTTATTTTATTATATAATTATATGTGTGTGATCTAGCATCAGAAATGGAAAAAATGCAGAGCATGTGATAAAAAAAACGCATGTGATGGATGTGATTGCATCAGGTGACTGTCTGTGTCGTATCACAAACTCACCTGAACTTCATTCTTATCAGGCACATCTAACGCGCACTGCACTCACAGGTTCACACACACGTGCTAAACAGGTGCTGCTTAAACACACGAGAAAGAAAACATGCAAACGATGGCGATACAAAGAAAATCTGTCCACAGATTGTTGGTGATTATAAATTAGGGGTGAATTTAGCTTGAGGGGACGCCTGTGCCAGTGAAATGTAGGACAGGGGGGTTGGATAAGGATGAGAACAGATTGAGACAGACCCTTTGTATTTGTGGTAAACCATGCCAATGTTACCAGATTCATATTTCAAAACTAGTGGTGCAAAAATGTTTGTTTCTGTGTGCTGAATTTATTTGATGGTCTTCAGAAACAGATCAACGACTCGTTTTAGTTATAATGAATCGATGCGTCCCAATGAATAAATGAATAAAATTCCAGCGCAATGCATTCACATGCATAACAACCAGAAACGAGATGCATTGAATCTCTGATTCGTTTTTAAAGGATTCATTGACATAAAATGTTCACATGAGTCGATTCTCTGAAATGAGACGGACTTCGCATCGCCGCCTGCTGGAACAATAATCGTCCCGACGCACCCGGACACCAGCGAAGCGCAGCAGACGCGTCGCGACCTCCGCGTTTATTCTGCGCGTTTATCTCACTGTATATAACACAAGTAAAAAGGGTTCGCTTTTCCGGTTCGGTTTTGGACATATTTATTTCTGAATCGTTTAAGCTCAAATGCGTTTTGGAGATTATCTTAATGGTCGTATATTGTTGGACTGCGAACAGGATCGGTATGCAAATCTTTATGGAAAATCGTTTGCATAAACTCCGTTGATCCAAACTGCGCACGTCAGATCATCACACACATCCATACATTATTATACATCACAACACTACACACAAACACAGCATCATTCACCGTAACACAACCTCGTACTGACGCACCGTCACACAGTCCAGCAGGATTCATCGCATCACACCGCAGGTATCGAACCAAATGCATTTTCTTTACCGGTTTACTGCAGTAAAATGCACTTTTGCTCTGATAAAACAAGGTGTAAGAGTATCAGTTTACATATGTGGTGTGTCAGGCAGGTTCTTGTGTCGTAAAAACATTTAATACAGATGAGAAAGATAAAGTGACATTGCGTCAACGAAGCATTATCTTGATTTAGGTGATGGTTCCTCCAAAGGTTCATGAAGGTTCATCTCACAACAGCGCAGAATCAGGGTTCAAAATCTTGCAGGCATTCCAACAAAAAGTACCAGGATTTTTTTTGATATGTTGCTATGGTAACACCATGTTTCTAGACATGTACCATGATAACATTTTTGAAATAACTACAAGTACCATGTAAATGGCATGTATATACTGTATGGTGTCATTCAGTACTTATCCTATATCAAATTACCATGGTAACATCATTTTCTTTCAATATGACAGTGATGGAAAGATGATATGCTACTTCATTTATTGCTGGTTTATCAAATATGTCATTTATCAAATAGGATTGCGCATTAATCCTAACAATTATTTTCCAAACTATCAACTATTCCAAACATTTAGTTCTTTATGTTATTTGTTAAGGTTGGTGATTTGCATTTGAACTGAAATATTCTATTTGTTAAATTGTTCCCATTTGATGTGTTGATTCCCGTGTAATAGGATATCGGCTGTTGTAGTCTTTATTTTTCCACACCTGAGGGATGGAGCAGATCAGTCAGTGGCTCTGGAGGCAGGAATACTGGCTTCCTCCGGGAATAACCTGGGAGGATATGGAAAAGATGGAGGGTTCCCGATGTCCCCTCCCGCGGGATCTGCTCTTCTCCCTGCCTCTGGCTGTGGGATTCATCACGCTTCGTTACGCTTTTGAGAGGTGACTGACGACTTTATCATGTCCTCAGGGCTTCTAATGTAATAAAGAAAGTCTCACCTCAATTAAAATTAGTTTATGATTTATGAGAATGCTTAGAGTCTGTCAAAACAACATACTTTTATTATGAACATGTGCTATTGTTCTTGCATAGTAAACTTACATATTTTTACTGTACTATTTCTGTACTGTACTAGACATCTAACTGTAACTGTACTGTACTAGACATCTGTTTCAATTTCTGTGGTATTTTATAATAATAATAAGAAATAAGAATAAGATAAATAATAATAATAAGAAGGAAAAACATCAGTTAAAAAATTATGGTAAATATAGAAATATCAGATAATTTTTATGTTGATTTTTAGGCCTGGAAAAGTCATGGAATTTCATTACGTTTAAAAGCGTCATGAATATTTTTATGGAAATATGGAAATGTTTTTTATTTATGCTCAGCTAAAAACCCAAACTTGAAATGACTGAGCACAATCTGTAAAAATGATTTAAAACACCAAACCAAAGAATCACAAACAACTAGGCAAGTTGTTAGCTGTGAGGGTCTCAAGGGTCTCACCTACATCTGTAGATGCTTGAGTTTGTTTATGAATGTATAAATATTCTAAAGAAGCTGCTGTATGAAATCTGTCTCTTTGTTTAGTTTTGTGCGTTTGGCATATGGTGTCATGTAACTTTACACGCGGCCTTTGTGATTGATGACTGGACTCAGACAGCCGTGCTGGAGCAGGTGTGTGTGTCTGTGTATTGTGTGTGTTTGCGTGCTCGAGGGAGCCGACCAGAGATAGTGTGAAACGGGAGGGGAGGCAACAAACAGCAGCAGGCAGACGCAGTGTGTGTCTCTTTGTGTGTGTGTGAGATGTGATTTGGTTGCCGTGGCAGCTGGTTGCCATAGAGGTTTCAGCTGATGTTGTGACCCCTCTCACCTTTGTTTGGTTTGAGATCATCTTTCTGCAGACTAATTAAAGTCCAGCCAATGCAAATATATATTTATACACACAAAGCATTTTTACACATAATAGACGCATATGAGATCTCATTCAAGCTTGTTTAAAAATAAACAAAAATTATGTAAGTTTATAACCAGTATTCAGAAAGTTCTCCTCACTTACCCTGGTTTGCAGTGATATGCTTTTAATATTGATTTACAATTTGAGCTGTCTGGTCCAGTTTTTGGGAAAATGTCAGTTTGGCAAAAGTCAACATTTACTTGTCAGTTGTTTATTCTGAGCATCAGTGACACACAGTGGTGAGCAAAACTCATCAGATCGTTTCATGAACGTCTGAGCTGTGATATCCACAATAATTTCAGGATCAATTTTATAGTGTTGCACAGTAAAACTAAAGACCTGATTTAGTAACAGCCTGCTGACATAGAGATGAAATATCCCGTGTCCTAAATCCTGTATTTCCCGTCTCTCTCCCTGCAGAGGTGTAGCACTTCCTCTCAGCCGGGTTTTAAGAGTGAAAGATCAAGTTCATCTGAAGCTGACACCCGCCCCCAATTTAGAGGCTTTTTATACTAAACACAGTAGACAGCCAACACAAGTGAGTACACACACACACACACACACACACTTTCAGTGTTTGTGTATCTTGGTGGGAACTTTCTATTGACATTGTTTAGAAGTTTATTAAGACATTTTGTGAATACCAGGACCACACATAACAAACACAGATATGAATCTGGATAGACAGATGCAAAGGTCTCCGAGATTATTATCCAGCATTGTTGTTTTGCAACTTAGCTTCCTGGAAAATGTCCAGAAAACGTTTAATCTCATGTGATGAAGAGGGGGTCACAGTAACAGCATTCACACATCTGTAACAAAACCGTGGAAATGTTATTAAATGTTAAGAGCTGGGAATGTTTAAAACATTCAGTTTTTAAACGTTGTATTAACGTTATTCAACGTTTAATTCTTAATAAGATATATGTAAAAATAATAAAAAAAATTGTTTAAGCTTCATCAATGTTTTTGATGAACCTTGAAAGAGATTTAAAAGAAGAAAATGTTTCCTGTTGGGGGGGTTTTGCCTTTTGATTATTTCCTAATTCACAACAAAAGAAACTATTTGTGAACATCATCATATTTTTATGTTTTTACCTGAGATCCATGTGTTTGCTAAAGCTACAGCTGAAGGTCACATTCACTGCAGTAAGACATAATACATATTTCATACTGTAAGACGAGGCCTCCAAACAGTGTTACAGTATAGGGAACCTGATATTGTTGACATTTATTTTGTCTGCTGATCTATTGTGGTTCCTGGAAAGTGTCCGTTTAATATGTAAAGCGTTTGTAGTGTTTCTGTAAAGAGTTGTGTTGTGTTGTATCCTCTGGGTACAGTGTCTCTTTATTGAGTTCAGACCTATTTCATTGCCTTATTTTCATGCCCTTGTATTAATTTCTAACATCTCTGGAGAGCTCCGTAAATTTTCAAGATATTGGTAAATGAGTCTGTTAAATGAATATTCTAGCTTACAAGCAATACATACATGCATACATTACCGCACGATGTACATTAGCGATACTAACGGTAAAATAATTGTCATGCAAAAAAAGTTCCTTACATTGAAAACTTCTTTTAATAGTGATGTGTGTGGTTCAGTGTCAAACATCTCGTGTTATATCTTTATTTCATCTAGAACGATATCACCACTCTAGTGAAGCAGAGCAGCTGGACCCGACGACAGGTGGAGACATGGTTCCGTAACCGCAGAAACCAGGACCGGCCCAGCAACAGTAAGAAGTTCTGTGAGGCTTGGTAAGTTGTCATGAGGTGTTTGGTTCCACTTGATTCTTTGAATTCGTTCAGTTTAAAATGAACACATGATCCACAACAGCTGAAGAAATCAACTTAATGTTGCTCAGCGTCCCGCGTCAATCCCACAATCCACCTTGAGAGCGAGACGCTTCCATAGATATTAATTAAAAATGCTTGCGCACCTACATTTAAAACAAGCACTTTTGACAAGATGACAAGTTGCTTTGGATAAAGTGTCTGCTAAATAAATAAATGTCCCATCAAGTACCCAGCTGAAGTTTTTTTAGTCTGAAGTTCTTCAAAGACCACTGAGCACACTTCTATCTTTAGTACTTAGGATTTAACTAAGTATTTTGCTCAGAAAGCCATTGTTTTCTGCTGTACTTCCACACTTGTTAACACAGTAACACCATTATGTTTTCTTTCCCAAGCTGGAGGTTTGTGTTTTACCTGGTTGCTTTCACTGCTGGACTTGCATCTTTAATTAATGTAAGTTGACATTTTAAACTTCATTTCCAAGTGTGCCTGAACTCTTAGGGGTTGGTCATGACCAAGTTGGTCACTTGTTAAGGTCCTGACAAAGACTGTAGTAACGCTTGTGCTAAACCAACTAGAACGAGGGTTTGAACAAACATCAGCTGTGTTGGTTTAAACACAGATGATTTACTGAAACACAACACTGGCTGTTGGGACTCTTTTGTTGTCAGGCAGCTTAAGGAAGTTGTTTTGTGATCTGACTGTTTTACTGTAATTAATAGTGTTTGTATGTCAATGAGCTCTGTGTTCTTCCTTATAGACTTCCTGGTTTTGGGATCAGAGGGAGTGTTGGAGGGGATATCCTCAACAGGTCAGCTCACCTGCCTGCAAATCCCACAGTACAGTGAACTATTACAGTGAAACATCGGTTACTGCCATTGCAGCTCCAAGTGTGTGAAGTTATGGGCTGATGGTCATGATTTCAAAATGGCCGACTATCTCATCGGGCTTTAGGGACTGATCTGCCGTACAGCTCTGTATTTAAATTCCCTCATATATTGTTTGTGTAATATTGTGATGATGTTAACCTCCAGTTTCGCTTCTGTTAAACGCAGAGATCATTTGAGTTTTAGCTCTCTGACACAAACAGGCTGTGATGACTGTTCTCTAATGCTCAGTGTTTGTGTCTGTAGCCGGTGCAGAGCGTTCATTACTGGTATTACATGCTTGAGTTGGGCTTCTACTGGTCTCTGCTGCTGTGTGTGTCTG
Organism: Ambastaia sidthimunki; assembly: GCA_036877625.1. Lineage (NCBI taxonomy): Eukaryota > Metazoa > Chordata > Actinopteri > Cypriniformes > Botiidae > Ambastaia > Ambastaia sidthimunki. Next base: position 22,078 of record JAZGTK010000333.1, read on the forward strand.
TGGACGTGAAAAGAAAAGTAAGATTTCTATATTTTGACTAAAATATAGATGACTATATTTTGTGATTTCCAAGACTGACACACAAAGTTTTAAGTTATTTTCTTGCTAGCTGCTCACTTCTTATTTATCAAAATGTGGTTACTTAGACTTTTCCAACAGCTGTTTTCATTCACAAAAATGATGCTTTAAAACGTTTTAAAAATGTATTTTGACTTATAATTAAAATTGTGAATTTAGTTTGTTAGTTTTAACTGTTTAATTTCTATAATTTGCTATAATTGACTTTGCTCTTGGTGAGCTTAGTAGACTTAACTGGGTTATCAGTTGTTTCATTTAGTAATAACTTGATTTAATTTGTTATTAATCTGTCTAAATAGATAATTGTTGACACACTTATAGAGCTTTAACGTCAGTCTTGGAAAAATTGCATGAGAAATGAGAAATGTTTGAGATGTCTGGGCAAATGTGAGCACAGTTTGAGACATGTTTAAACTCTCACACATGAGATTACTGGGGTTACTTTTTCTCCTCCGTTTGTCCAGAAAAAACAATTAAGATATCGAAGAGATCTGAGAGACTTATGTAATTATTCTTTCATGTAGGCGTGGCAGTAACTATTGGCATTAAAATTAAGCTTGTCAACAAACCTTTCATTGTTCAGATAGATTTGTGCTTTTATTTGTTTCAGGTTACATGTCCTTACAGTACAGCACACGCACTTTTCCTGCGTGTCAATCAAAGGATATTCTTTTGTGTGCATTATTGCTAATCTGGATCGTATTCTGTGTTAGGATTTCAAAGAACAGATTGTCCATCACTTCGCCACGATTTTCCTGCTCGGTTTCTCGTACTGCTCCAACTACATCCGTGTCGGAACGCTGGTGATGCTGGTGCACGACTCTTCGGATTTCCTTCTGGAAGTAAGAGTTTATCAGCTGAGTTATGAAGTTATGTTGTATAACAATGTGTCTTGCACAAATTCCTACCTAATAATTTAACTTTTCCTGGTTTACTTCCTGTTTGACTCATATTTTGTGTTTTCAGCTTAAAGCTTCAGTCCATAACTTTCGCCTCTCTACGGCCATCTCTGTTACATACTACATACTTTTTATTATGTGGAAGTCAAGTGAAGCCAAACTGACACTTTCCCAACAAATCACAGCTGATGGTTCAAATTATAAACCGTATTATAAACTTACCATTGGGAATTGGGGGAAAGATATGTAGACTGTTTTTAACACTGAAACTTGCTCAATAACTGATTTTTGTTTTTGAATTTTGAGTTTACAACGTGTTTACACTATGTTTGGAGTAACGTGGAGTAGCTGAACTGAATAATCTTCTTGGCTCTCTCTGCAGTCTGCCAAGATGTTTAACTATGCTGGGTGGAAAAAAACTTGCGATTCCTTGTTTGTGATTTTTGCCGCTGTATTCCTGGTTTCACGCCTGGTTGTTTTTCCAAGCAAGTAAGAACTTCAGACCTGTAAGCATGTATCAGTCAAAAACTTGATTTATAACCTTCATTTTTAGACGGTGGTCTCCAGTCTTCTCAGTGTTTCAGCATGTTCCTCTGTTTGCTCTCTGTAGGATCATCTACACCACTCTTGTTCTGTCTATGGAAGTGTTTGAACCGTTCATGGGATATTATTTCTTTAATGTCCTGCTGCTGGTGCTGCAGGTCCTGCACTTATACTGGGCTTATCTCATCCTGAGAATGATCTACAAGTTTCTCTTCTTAGGGAAGGTGAGTTCATCCTTCCATACACCTCACATTTGCTTCATATTCATCTTTAATCCTAAAAGATTTATTGAGTCCACAGCAAACAGAGCAATTTTTTCCTTTACTGTCCCTCTACTATCACATACACTGTATATGATATACTGTATACAATATACTGTATATGATATAAAACGTTAACAAAAGTTCCACTAACGTAACTGCAAGAATATTTTTGATAACTCTGAAAGAACTTTTAGAGAACATCCGTCAACGTTATTAAAACGATCCCTCTTAGCAGCGTAGAGGTAATTGATAAGAATGAAAGACCCTTAACACATTTGGCTGCAACATCAAATAATAAATAATATTCCCTTGACTAACAGCTGGATAAAGATGAACGCAGTGATGTTGAGAGTGAACCAGAGGATGAAGACGAGGAAGAAGAGAAGGAAAAGCATCAGTGTTCCTGGAGGAAGAGGAACGTTGTCCTGGATTCCAGACTGGCTGTGCTAAACTCCAGCTGTGTTTTAAATAATCTGACCAATCAGAAGGCGGATGCAAACAGACGTCTTCCTAAAGCTAGATAGCAACATGCTAACATTTACAAACTACAATCTGAAAGATGTGCAGATAGTCTTTAGCAACATTTTCCAGGCTGATTTGTTGCATTTATTGGAAGACTGTTACAGTAAAAACATTAGTTCTCAAAAACATTATAAAATACACAATAAGCAAGTAAAAGATTAAGCATTTTGTGGATGGGCTAGATTACTAAATGCATCATGTCACTGTGTTTAACTTGCATTATATTGTTCTAATAGCAAATATGTTACATGAACTGACAAATATGAACATACTTATTGTGCACAGATTTGCATATAATGAAAGTAAATATATAATCTGAGAGCCTTAGCAAAGCCAAATGAATGATTTGTTTTTGTAAATAGAGCAACTGTAGAATTTAATATGGCTGTCGGTGTGTGTTTTATGTATTCCGGTAGAATGTATAAATTAAGTTGTGGATTATTTTAAATCATGTTTTTTTATTCACTGACGCTTAAAATAGATAAATAACAAATAATATCACTACAAGTAATTTCTGTCTGTAATTTTTGGGACGCAGTTTTTGAAGTAGATCGCAACCCAGCGTCAACCTCAAAAACACTTTTAAACTAAAAGTAAAGGCTACAGTTTTTTAACGCTTAAATCCAAAGATATACTTTTACCTTTTCAAAATATCATAAAATAGTTTTAGTTATAAAAAATAGTTATAATAGTGTTAGATAACAAAAAATTAAGTAAGTAAAAATTATACACAATTGTCAGTTTTACACAATAAACAAAATATAGGCTGTGGAATATGTATATACAAGCGGAGATATAAATGTGTGGTTATTGTATAGAGTAAAATGTCAATATTACAGACGTGAGTTTAACCTTTGTTTTCACATCTGTAGTGAGTTTCTCCTCAACAGTTGAACATCTTGTTTACCAGTTACTAGTAACATCTTACCAGTTACTTTACCTACTTTTCATTACGTATGTTAACGTCAAATCAGACTTAAATCCGATTATAAGTCACCATCACAAGTTTTATTATAAGTCCCAATCGGGATAAGGCTAAGAGACTGTTTTAAACATTGATCCATGTACTTGCTCAATAACTGTTTGTCAATTTGTAACCCCATAAAGATACGTATTGCAACTTTACATTGTAATAGTGAAATGTTGGATCCCAATATGCATGTTTGCATAAACAATATGCAGCTCCACGTATATTACGCCTGTAATTGTGTAAATGTAACATGCTGATATTTTGGTGAATAATTTTGCAGTGGTTTGAAGAAAAGTCTTTATAATGCGTCAGTGATGCTGCAGTTCACCGCCCGGCCTGCGGGGGTCAGTAGCGGCGCTCTAGCGCTCACATACACACGACACTGATGCACGAAACACGCGTCGGTCTTTTCCGCCCGGATCAGCAGCGACTGCGAGGGTGAGAGTTACTGTCTGAGAAAAGCGTTAAACTTTGGCACTGTTTTGTAATTTATTCATTTAAACGTTGTTGGAAATGTGTACGTTAGATGTTTGTCATCCCGAACAGTGCGATTAAAGGCTGTTGTTTGTTAGATTTAGCTGGTTTTATTTCGTTTAAAGTTCAATGGGTCGTTACGGAGAGTCAGGGCCGCGGATGCCATGTGTGCGCGCTTGATATGACGGCACGTTAAAAATAAGCTCTGAGAATGTTAATAAAATAAATAAGTGCAAAATTATTGTGCTGGTTGAAATATAGCAATTCAAAATTCATAATCTAACTGCATTATTGCCATAAACGGACTACACACAATTATTCAGTAACTTAGTTGCTATGACTTCATATTTGCTCATGGGATGGTGCTAGTTCACTCCTGCTGTCAAAAAAATGTGGTCGACGAGGATATTAGCACAATCAAGAATCACTGATCTGACTGTAAACGAGAATAATGTCTCTTTCTCTGTTACAGTGGCAAAATGCAGATCTTTGTGAAAACGTTGACTGGTAAGACCATCACCCTCGAGGTCGAGCCCAGCGACACCATCGAGAATGTTAAGGCCAAAATCCAGGACAAAGAGGGTGTGTATGAACATTTCATCAACGTTGATAGTACCATGTATTCTTCTCACACTACTATGACGGTAAAAGCTTGATATTTGAAGGATCTTTGTGGCATAATTGACAGTCAACATGAAATCAGATTTGACCATGACCATTGACATTTAATTTATGATAGATTAATTAAACCTCATTATCACAGGACTTGTAAGACCACTAACATCATTTTTTTTTGTCTCAGGAATCCCACCTGACCAGCAGCGTCTGATTTTTGCTGGTAAACAGCTGGAAGATGGTCGCACACTCTCAGACTACAACATCCAGAAAGGTGTTTGTTAAATGCTGTCTAAGCCTCATTATCAATATGTCTGTGTACCAATACCTAGTAAGCTCCCTATATAGTCAACTTTTTAACTCATCATAGATGTGCCCTTGTTTCTAAAGGTAAGCGTCACATTAAATATAGAAAAACTATTTAGATTGTCATCCCTGGAGAGTAAATTCTGTGGCTTAGTTTTAAACACCACTAGTTGGTTATTGGTCAAAATCTATGATGTCACAGTTGTGTCATTCTTTTTGTTGCGGCTTAAACCTTTGTGCTGAAATGGACCGTTAATGTTTGTTTCAGAGTCCACCCTCCACCTGGTGCTGCGTCTTCGCGGAGGCATCATCGAGCCTTCCCTGAGACAGCTCGCCCAGAAATACAACTGCGAGAAGATGATCTGCCGCAAGTATGGAGCTCTTCTCCTCTCATTTTAAATTGGAATTCAGTTATTTATGCTGAAGCTCATATGTATGTCTGTCCACTGAACACGGTTGTTGTGTTTCAGGTGTTACGCTCGGCTGCACCCGCGTGCCGTTAACTGTCGCAAGAAGAAATGTGGCCACACCAACAATCTGCGTCCCAAGAAGAAGCTGAAGTAGATTAAAAATCTGATGTTTCAGGAATGGCAGGAGATTCTTTGTTAAAATAAAATGAGCTTAAAATCATGCATTGAATTCATCTTTGTTCTTTGTCATCCACTCTTTGCAGGTTTATAATGTAATACCAGGGTCATTGTTTTTGCATTTTTACCATATAAAAAGAAAATTGCTAAGTAAACATTATTTTTTTAGGTCTAGAAGCTACAAACAGCTGTTGGTTTGGTATTTTAAGCACTAAGAACAGACATGCAGGGGTTGTAATATTTTATAAAATTTAACTAGATCAACCTAGACTTCTCTAATCTGTTATGGTTCATTTTTGACTTGCAATTTCTGACATCAGAAAATCTTGGAACTCTACCTGAAACAACTGTCTGAATATTTGATCACACTGGTGAGGCAAAATGAAAGATGCAAACAGTATTTTTTATTTAGAGATTTTCATATCATAACCGAGACAATGTCTGTTTGTGGATACTGGAGCTTGTTGCTTTAGCCGGTCAGCACAGTAAAAACTGAGTGTAGAATATCTAGTTTCAGAACATCAGTCTATTTTCACAAGCTATGCAGAAAGTCTGAATAAGTATCATGCCTGCATGTGCTCACCGCTGGACCTGTTGGGCTTGTGGAAAAATAAAGCGCGTACATTAATAAGACAGCTGCAATGACACTAGAGTCAGTAGTTCTTGCAATAAAGCCTTTTTTCTCGCCAAATCATAACACACTTTCATTTTAGAATATATATATAAAGCAGGATACATACATACTGAAGTGCTGCATGAAGAATAAACGTAAACAGAAATAAATTTATTTTACCCTACATCAACTGTAAGAAAGCACATACAAGCATGGCTTGTGCTGTTCTGCCTATAATCTTAGAAACAGGCTGTTGGACTGTTGGCACATTTAATACTGCAATTCAGAGCCGTATCAGTGACTTGTGCTATCAGTCAGAAATATAATGTATACATCCACTACACCTGTACAGCCTATGGCTTTATCAGAAACTGAAGCCTTAGCATGACAAAACTACAGACTAGATGCATTTAAGCGATCAAGAATCCAACCCCAATGAGAACTACAGCTATTCTTAAATATAATTTCCCCATAATCTTAAGGGATATTTCCTAACCTACTATAATAACAGAACAATTGTTTATTTCTATCTACTTGTATATTTCTGCCCATGCAGCTATTTTAACTAATTACTGTTTTCTATAATACGCATTCCACAGTATACAGAGGCATGTGACTGCCACATTCAAGCTGGTCTTTGGTTTACACGCCCAGCTGTGATACGGCTAGACCGCAGATCACATCCACTTTAGAAAAAATGACACTGATTCTAGACCAAAAAAAATCAATACACACAACAGTATAAACCCTCAACGATGTACAAACCAGTAAAGAAGTCATATTTTCCTCTTATCTCCCAAACATGTTTGTAACTGAAGCAAACAAAATATAAAATCAGAATATTACGTTATTATAATACATGATTCAACAATAAATAAAACTAGAAAAACATGATCAGCTAGGGGTGGGTAACATTAAGCACCTCACAAGTCTGTTCAGTTTTGAGTCTATCTGATTTTTGTTTTACAGAAAAAACATTTTTTGTATATCAGTTAAATAACAGTTTTATAACAGACAAAAATTAGCATCCAATGCAACATGAATGAACAAAAGTTTTGGTTGATCAAAGTTTTCATGCATGTAATTTCTTGATCATTTGAGAAAGCATCAAATACATTTTTATTCTGAAATTAAATAAGTTTCCCCACCCATTTTTGCCTTGATATTGCACTGCTAAATTAATCTATTCATTTGATGAAATCTGACATGCAACGTCTAATGTGGCTCAAAGAAAACTTCCTGTAGCACTAGTGTTTATAATAAACGTATCAAAAATAAACCTTCCCGCCTTCCTGTAAAAATGTACCATCAACATCATCCCCACTGAAGTTTATTGCTATGCTTTAAAGAAAAATGTATTCGGTGCACTCTGAAACAAAATGAAACAAAGCAAAGAAATGTACATAGTGATTTTATCAGTGTGCAGAAACTACCGCACAAACATCTGAACATGGCGACACTATCTGAAAAGCTGAGCTGTGCTCTGCGGTGGATGAGCTGTCCGTAGAGGCCGTCAAGATGTTTGGTGAAAAGTCTCTCGTCTCCAACTGATCTGCCCAAATCAGACTATTTACTGATCAACTTAACCAGACTCTGCCGAAGGTCATTGAGGTCAAATATCTTGACATCGAGGATCTGAATGACCCTTTGCACCTCGTTCTCAGAGCGGTCACGGTCTTCCAGCGCACCGGCCAGGTTTTGCTCCGCGTTCTGCACTCGCCGCTCCAGCTCCACGTTCCGCATCTCCAGCTCCTGAAACCAGGAGATGCAGACGGACAAGGATCTCAGATTTATCCAGAGAATGCATGAACATTGCAACAGCGTGTGTTGCAAACAGTTGATTAACACAAAAAAAAAAAACCCTAAAGGTTTATCTTTCTGCTTTTAAAACATTTCAGGTCACGGTTTCTTTCATTTCATTCTCCTTAGAATTTTTACTATAACTATAACTTTAAATTTCTTTTGGCAAATGTGGAAGAGTTCAACATTTTGATTCATGGAAGTCTCTTTAAAGTGATGTTTTTAAAACATGCAGCACCTGTAGTCTGTGGATGGCCTCTTCTCTCTCCTGCTCCAGCTCATGGAAGTCTGATTTTTTACTCTGAAGAATTCGAATCTCCTGAAACACAGATTAAATAGCAGCAGTTGTTTGTTCTGTGTGTTCTGTACACAAGGGTTCTCTGGTTCTAGACGTGATGATTTCAGTAAGACTTAAGCCACACCCCCTGAGTGGTTGTTCTCACCTCATCTTTTGCCTTCAGTAAGTTCTCCAGCTCCTCCAGGGACTGAGTGAGTTCATCTTTTAACATGTCGCTGGGCCCTTGACCCCCGTGAGCCTCAAGATCTGCTACCTGCAAACCGATAGACACAAACACACTCAGATGTTTTAAACTTGTGGGCAGAGGAGGGTGTGCTAGGGTGATCGGACGGTTTAATAAATAGTGTCCGTAAATATGAAGACCCTCCACCAAAGCTGTAAGTTTATCTTCATGCGAGTTTTAGATTTGAGTCACATTTATGTTACAAACAATCAACTTGATTTGGACTCAGAATCAGAGACTTTGAGAAACACAAGCTAGCAGAGTGTTTCAATGCATTTTTACACAAGGTTTAATTTATTAAGAGTGGGAATGAATTAGGTATTGACTAGTTTGTAAACTATACACACGAGTACATTTTCTGAATTTACCACAGGCATTATCATTATATAATCCTCGATATACAAAAAGATCCTGTAAACCTTATTTCACAGAACTTCATCAAATCTTTTACATTAGTCCTAAAAAACTGACCTTTACTGCTATTATAGTTATTATTAAATGTGTGTAATGTTTAGAAGTTTGAGATAAAGAAATGACTCATACTGGTTCCCCACTCGTCTGTTTTTTAACACAATCTGTTCTTTTCACTTCATCTGATCCGTAAAATCATTTTATAACTTCAAACAGATGCATAATCACAGAATAAAATGTAACTGTTGACCTACATACACACATTATTCAAGTATAGTGTTTGAAAATAGTGCTTGATCATAAGAAGAATAAAACCTGGGCTTTTGACATCCAGAAGTGATGCGATACATTTTTAAAATAACTGTTTTCCTGTCCACAATGAAAGACAAATACGACACAAAGCAATAAAATCACAGCCAATCAGAATGTACTTCTTTAAAACACAGATATGTGAAAGGGGATTTTTGACCAATGAGAATTCACTCTGGTTGGTATTAGAAATTAAGAGGCTAATAAAAATTAGGCATCATTTGTTGAGGTTGATGATTCAGTCTTTGCTGACTTATTGTGTCACTTGTAAAACATTTAGAAAATCTTAATAGCAACATTAACACATTGATGTTACAGTCAATGTGAAACTGTATTCACAACCCATTTTACTGTGTAATAATAACTGCCACAATACAACCTGGATTTAACCAACTTTAATGTTGTTGTTAATATTGATAATACAATCAAAACTGCAAACATAATCTGGTTCTATATCCCAAACCTGCATCTCTCTCTCTCTCTCACACACACACACCAAATCAATAAAATAGATTCAAATAGATTTATGAGCCTTTTTTACTATTTTTTTTTACTATCGAGGGCCAGTTGAACGTTCTTACAAGTCATTTTTTACATGTCTCACCATATTAGTGAGGACATTGGCAAACATGCACATACATACAATCACACACACACACACATGCACACAGACACACACACATTTGTGTAACCTAACTTCTTGTCTAGACCTAACCCTCACACATACATGTGCTTGACATGAGATTAGGAACATTTGTCCCTTACCAATATAGATAAACCTGTATACACACACATTTACACACACACGCTCACACACACACACGCTCACACACACACACGCTCACACACACACGCTCACACACACACACGCTCACACACACACACACACACACGCTCACACACACGCTCACACACACGCTCACACACACGCTCACACACACGCTCACACACACACACGCTCACACACACACACGCTCACACACACACACGCTCACACACACACGCTCACACACACACACGCTCACGCTCAGGAGAAAAAGGAACACCTTCTAAAAGTCTCTGCCACTTGGAGTGCCTTAAGAGAGACAGACTTATTTTTAACTGTGTAAAGAGCAAAAAGTTTCCCAAATGAGGGTCTGGCAGCTCCCCCTGGTGATATTTCATTTCTCCTAACTAGGCCATTGAAAGTAGGATATTGCTGTCCTACAAACCACAACTCTCTCTTCCTCTCTGTCTTACTCTAGGTCTCTCTCTCTCCCTCTCCAGTCCCACGAGACATGAACCATTTTCAACCACCTGGTCGCCCGTTCTCTGCTGAAAGAGAGAGAGGTCTAACTCGCCCTCTCGTCCTGTTTGTGGTTGTTAAGTGATAACGAGAGCACACACTGAGAACTCAGGCAGCGACTTTGACGATCACAATCTTGTTTTAGATCAATAAGGTCACAGAATATTTTGAAATTTCTTTTTGCTCATGTAAATCTGTGTCTTGTTTTCTTTCTCAGATCTTCTTTGATAAAATCTTAAGTTTAGCATCAGATGTTGAGGTGCTATCAGGGCTTCATATAGACTCAAAGGTCAACAGGGGTCACATGGTTACACTCACAAAATTTCCTTGAACATGAAGGTAAATTTTTCTGTTAGAACAGAATTTGTGTTCACAAAATGTCCTGTAACTTGTACAAGATTTCTTTGCCTTTGGAGCTACACTCAGTTTTTAACGGCTTATATCTTTAAAAAAAATTAAGAATTAAGATTGTTTTGGAATTTTTGTTAGAAAGGTAATACAAGCCAAATTTAACCAATCTGACAAACTCTGAACTGGTTAAATTTTTGTATACATATGGAATTGCAAAACCAGCATTTTCAGGAAAACTATAAATCAGAGAGTAAGACTAAATTGATTGGACAGTTGTGTAGTTATTAGTGAAATGGTGTTTATGGATAAAATAACACCTGGTCTCGTAATCTGTCAGTTTCCTCCTGATACGCCAGCAGCTGTTTCTTCCACTGTTCTACGTTAGCGTTAGCCTCGTGTAGCGCCGCCACAAGTTTAGCGTTACTGTCCTGTAGAGTGAAAAGCTCCGCCTCCAGATTCATCTCACAGATCGATCTACACAGAGAGAAAAACAGTCAGTGATATTCATTTAAATGTATCAGCATAAATTTGTTTGTTTGTTCTTAATATAACCACATGCTAGCTTCTGCGTTTAAGGTTTTTAAAATCATACATGCGTTTGGCAGATTATATCCAAAGCAATTTACAGTGGCTTAATGGTAATTTATTAGCATTTGTGTTCCCTGGGAATCGAACCCACAACCTTTGCATCGCAACCAATTAAGCTCTAGGAAAATAATTAAGCTACAGTTGTTACATAATGGTTCCACATGCATATTATTACAGTCCTCGGATAGCAGGAAATTCTGCATCATTTTGAGCACTAAATGTTCTCAGGAAACAGAAAGGTTCGGTTCCACCCCATGCAGATGTTCCTCATGTGCTACTGGAACAGGAACTATTCCAACAATCACCATAGCAACGCCGTTAAAATGAGTTCAGTAATGAAGCACTACCATAAAGAAATGAGTGAGGATTAAAGGACATGTTGATTCATGTCTGTGTGTGTGTGTAAACATTACTCATCACATTTTAATGGCAAATCTCTTTGTTTCTTTATGCGCTATAACACATCTGAACCCATCAGAGCCATTTTCATAATACAAAAATACCAAAATAGCAAAGCCAACAACAACCTGGTTTTTACATTTCCTGAAAAATTGTAAGTGGTGTGTGTCTGTACAAAATGCACAAAATGTGTCGTTGTGTTCTAGTCAAAAGATCTGATCCCAGATCTCTGATTTATCTCTACATAAAGTTTGAGTCCTTTAACGCAAGACTGTGGCATTTAGTTTTTTACTGGTTTCACTGTAAGACAGCTAACAATCATAAATCTGAGTCACATGACCGGCATAAAGTCACATGACCCGCAGAAGACACTTTAGCTAGTAATACTTATAAAGTATTAAACGAACAAATATAAAGTATTAAATTTATCAAGTCGCTAAAATTTACGGACATTTTACCGTCTCATACAGGCAGAAAAATGATACAACAGCCATTAATGTGTGATGTTGTGATAGATGTTACACACTTCCTCAATATTGTTGTACATGTGGCTTTGGACAGCAGGACAGAAGCTGCAGTCTTACCCCTCTGACAGCATCTTTTTAATGCGCTCTTTCTCTGAAGACAGTGTGATGTCAGCACTCTGACTCCTGAAGAGTTTGTCCTCTGGTCCATTTACACACATCACAGGAGGAGACTGTAGCTCATCAGACAGATCCTACAACACACACAGACACAGACGTTAGACAGACCCTACAAAACACACACAGACACACACACACACACCTATTAGACAGACCCTACAAAACACACACAGACACACACACACACACACCTATTAGACAGACCCTACAAAACACACACACACACAGCTATCAGACAGACCCTACACCACACATATACACATCCATGTTTACTTGGGGACATTCCATAGACATCTAATGTTTTTATATTATAAACAATATAACATAACCCACATGCTAAGCCTAACTAAAACTCTTTATTTACTATTTTTTTAGCGTTTTTACAGATGAGAATGCCAACAATATGAGGCAGCTGAAGTAATCTCGAGAAACTTGTTTTTATAGCGCAGTTTGAGCATAAGAATTTATGTTACAGTTGATTTCAGCTTTAATAGCTGGTCTGAAATATAGTGACCTTAGCCAGCGATTTTAGAGATCTACTTCCCCATTCAAGAAGACAGGAGTTGGTCTCCTATGACTGAAATAGCTGCCCAGAGGCGTTGCAAAGATGGCCGCCAAGTGCAAATTGATTGTGGAGACAGTCAGAAACAGTGACAAGACAGAAAAAGTCTGTTCTCCAAACAGGCTACAAAACACTCCACTGGAGCTGTGCAGTCCTGCTTGTGCAGGTACATACTTTAAAAACCTGGTCACATGATATAATGAGATGATTTCAGAAGATGCTTTAGGGTTGACTGTGAGGGGAACGTTGGGGAATGTGTGTTCAGATGAAACTCAACACTCTTCTGCTCAGATCTCTGAACACCTGCTCAACATCACAGCTGGTCTGTAACTACACTGATGTTTAAACACCAGCTGAAGGTCAAACTCACCTGAGAGAACTGACAGTTTCCAGTTCGACAGCATTTGAGGAAAACAATAGAAGACAGAGAGGTTTTACATTTAATTATCTGTGGATATATCAGCAATGTTTCAATTAATTACATTTCCCCCACGTTATCGTTACTATTACAAGATTATTCTCAATAGTAATTTGTTTACCGTATTAAAAGTATAATACATCATTCATTTTTTTAATAATGCAACTTTTTTTATTACAGTAATGAGAATGTGTGTTAGGGGGGTGTTCGGTTAAAAAAAAAACTGCAGCCAAACACTCTGATTGGTGCATCAGAACCAATCAGAGGTGAGAGATCTGTGTTACTGCAGCCAGTCATTCTGATTGGTTAAATCACACCTGAAGAGCCCTGTTGACCTGAAAAGACAAACAGCTCCACATCATATGAAAAGACAGACGGACAGAGAAACACAGAGACACAAGAAAGACAGACAGAGAGATTAACAAAGAGACAGAGAGATACTGACAAACAGAGAGCCACACGCACAGAGAAGGAGAGGGAGAGCGATAGAGAGTGAGAAAGAAGGGGAGAGAGAGAACAGGACAGCTATGGATAATTTTATCGCTGCCCTAGTTCTTCCGTCACTTCCCAATGAGATGAATGACCCAGCTCATCCTGATTCAATCCCTCCATTTCTCGCTCTCTCCTGAGGTGGGTTGTGGGATTACAGTAACCCTTCGCCTGCCACAGAGATGAAACATCCGTGTGCTACAGCAAAGCTACTTTTATTTTTGACTACAGCAAAAAAAAAAATAAACATCTAAAACTGGCCAAGAACCGCCCACTTGGAACTCTGACATGAAGTGATCAATCACGGCTGATGGTTTGTTTTGATGAGCTGTTTAGGGCTGGAGGTCTCTCTGCCACATTGCTGTAGGCGGCTGTCAGTAAGGTTGTCACAATACATTAATTGTGTGTCTTATGGCACGACACTAAAAGTATCTAAATCTGAATATCAATAGCAAAATAAACATATCTAGAATATTATTATACATAATATATAGATTGTATTTATTAAATTAAGTCACAAAACTGCCTTAATTTCGCACATCAATATTAAAAATGACTTGTGTCCCTCCTGTTTTATTGTCCACCAGGTATAAACGTATGAAAAAATGTATTCAAAAAAGTAACAATATATTTCTCCTGTGAGGTAATGATTGAAACAAGCACAAAACCCTCAATATGAGTGACAGCTCAAACACGTTTATTGATCTTCATTTTCACAGAGAGAGATGCATTGCATGCATGCATGCGTGTGTGCTGAGATGATGTCACACCTGGGGAGCTGCAATACTAAGTGCTGCGTTGCTCAGCTCCATCTTATCCTGCGACTTCTCTCTGGCCAGACGCGCAGCTTCCTTCACTTCCTTAAAACGCTCAGCAAACTACAACCAAACCAAACGCATCAGTCATGATAAAGAACAGACATTAATGAGAACATAATTCATGCAAGAGATCCTTTCACAATATTCAATGTTCACAGTACAGATCTTCTCGGGTCCAAAGGTTTGTACTGACCCGATTCATTTCTTACCTTTATCTAACCTGCATAAATAAACTTTTAAAAAGAAAAACGAGACCCGAGACAGACCCGAGAGTCTGACTTGTTTGCAACCCAACTGAACCCAAATAATAAACTTGAAACACTTAATTTAAAGCCCTTCTAACTAGAATGTGTGACAGACGCCAACCCACAACATGATCAGATAGGTCAGACCTCGGGTTTTAGGATCTATGTGGACCTGTGAAGACCTCTAGCTAATGTTTGCTGGTGGTAACAAACCTCAGAACCTTTAAACATCTGTCATTACACCACATGTTAATAAACGAAGACAAAAAACTAAAACTAGATTTTAGTGGTCTCTACTGATGGGCTTAGTGACTGTGTTGTGTCTACACTGCATTCTGCAGTAGAGTCAGGGCATGTTCACGTCCAGTATGTTTTGGGATTCAAAGAGATGGTGTATTATGGGGTTCACACCTGGTGTAGCTGCTGCTCTGTGGCGAACCCGAGACCATAAACAGTGTTAGCTCTGCTGTCGGCCCACTGCCCAAACTTCTGAGAGGTCTTAGTGAAGGTCATGTTGGGAGTGACAGTGCTGTTGATAATCGCCTGCAGAGAGAGAGAGAGAGAGAGAGAGAGAGAGAGAGAGAGAGAGAGAGAGAGAGAGAGAGAGAGAGAGAGAGAGAGAGAGAGAGAGAGAGAGAGAGAGAG
>JAZGTK010000333.1:37482-75123 GCA_036877625.1 Ambastaia sidthimunki
GAGAGAGAGAGAGAGAGAGAGAGAGAGAGAGAGAGAGAGAGAGAAAGAGACATCAATCACACACAACCACTTTATAACCTGCTTTTTGCACTATACATTAAATGGACACTTTTCTATTGAATAACTATTATTATTAATTATTATTAATTATAAAGCTCTATCAATAATACAGGCTGCACATCCCTGCTTTTAAACCCCTTGTCTTTACTTTTAGATTTAATTGTAAGTGCATTACTGTACACAATTTGTTGCAATTGTCAGTATTATGTTCTTATGTCATTAACAGAGATTAACTTGTTAAATAAACCTACTGTAGTATAAACAGTTTTCCTAAGCTGATTAATAACTGCAGTTTACACCCTATTTTGCGTTTTTTTTTTTTAGTTTGCGTTTATGGTTGTGCTTCTGTTTACGATTAACAGTCGAACTGGATAAACTCTAATAACTGTGAAAGACAATCTTCAGGACTCATATACTAGGCGTCAGAGAGTTTTATGTTTTACAGTTTTATCTGCCATGAGGGTCTAAAGCATCTCATGATTTTTATTAAATCCACAACAAACCACTAAAGCTGTAAAAGGAAATATTATCAGTTAGATCCCTCACAGCTTACTGTCTCCCTCTCTCTCTAAAGACCGCGGCTCGCACGACCACTGAAGTCATGTGACTGCGGATTACCGCGGTGACGGTCTGAATAATAGTAGTACAGGACTCGTGACAGTGAGGTCATCACATGATCTGAATGTGGGTCAGATAGGAGACGATGGATCAAATCAAGACAATTCAATAATCCCTCCCCACACAGCTTTCATTCATAAATTCAATTTAATTCTTCAGTCACTGTATGGATTATACACATATAATCGTAATGATACGAACGCCACAGATTCAAAGTTCAGATGAACTTAAATATAAACGTACAAAACCAGCTTCCTAGTTTTTTGTTTACTGGAGTTTGATAACATAAGAATCACTACTGTAACCTCATTGTGTTATTTTCTTGGCCTTTATAGATTTTATTTCAGATGACAGGAAATCATTCAGGGTGAAAGCGGAGAAAAGGAGTCGGAAAAGAACCACACGCGGAACTCTGGGATTGTTGCGCAGGAGTTACTGAGGACATGTAGTTTATACCTGCATTCGTAAGGGCTCAGCAGGAAAAAGAAATACAAAATGAACATAAAATCTTTTGTGATCGTCTATATATAAATCTAACATCCATATAAAATTATCAACATTTTTGCATTTGGCTGAACATTAAAGCCAATGATTCAGTGAAGATAAAACCAGATTCATTTTGCTCATCTGAACATTCTGTTCTGAATATTCCGTTTGCAATCTGCGCAAGCACACTACATAAAATCTGGATTTTCTTTTTCTTCTATGAATAAAAATTAATATACAGCAAAAAGCACAACAACCGTGTTAACAAATGCCTTCAATACTACTACTGTTTTTGTTTGCACCGAGAGGTTCTGCCTCCAAAACACAGAAAACAGAGCATGAGTAACAGCACTGAGTTGGTTACATACACAACAAACTGTGATTGGTCACTTCACCTGTCCATCAAACAGTCTCTTCCTGTCTTAGTAGGCAGTTCGTGGGCAGAAAAGTGGACCTGTTTATAAAGACAAAAGTCTGGCACTGACATGAGGGGTGGTTTAACTTACCCACTGCCTCATCTTACCCCAGCCCGCCATGCTCAAGGTCGCCCGTGACCTGCTGTGTCACCCACAGCGATCAACACTTCAAACAGTGTTTCCGATTGGCTGAGCAAGTTGGGCAGGTCTGAGTCTCTCCATCAACAAGTATCGATTATTAGACACAAGATGCAAGTCATGTTTCTTTGCGCTGATGGCTGGAATTTCTCTTCATTATGGAGCTGCTCTCTGCCTAAAAGCTACTTAAAGACTCAGCCGTTGCCAAATATCTCGCTGATATCAGATGTGATGCTATTAACCTTCACTGCTGTGAAAATCCTCATAAGGAGTATTTGGTTGCAGTTTTAATCACATTTCGTCAATAATCACAATCTGAAAGGCTGTAGCTGGCCATGAGATGTTTTTATCACATTATACGGTCAGATTTCCTTGCAGAAGTCTGATGGATTTCCTGGCATGAGGACCCTGTGCACTAATAAGCGAGCGGCCCACTGTGAGAGTTTGTGTAGCTTTAGGGCACGCGCCACATGGCCTTTAAAAACTATGTACGTACATTGTGCAAAGGACAAACATTTGCTGCATGCAAGGGGCAGATGACCTACTGCAGAGCCAGCACAGAATACCGCATCCCACAATGCAATGCGTTAGACGTGACCTTCCATTTTCAGCGTTATGAATGAAGCTGACATAATGTCCATCACTCTCGCTTTATTATCTAGCCAGAATGCATGTGTTTATTGTGCCTGCACAATAAACATACTGCAAATAATATAATTACTGAATATTGCATAAACAATTTTTATTGGAAAATTAATCTCATATTATGTTCTTATAACACTGGCCTAGTTAGAGGTAACCGTTTTAAAGCCATCTGATATTGACATGACAACTTCATGAAAGAGTTCAAGTTCCTCATATATCATCACAGGAACTCCCTGAAGAACTCAAAGAACGTGATCAAACTGGCTTTGAGAGCGGATGCTCACCTTGGTCCCTCCCACGCTGATGATGCGGTAGGCGTGTCTGTTAGCATCGTAGAAGAAGGACACGGTGACCGCATGCTTGCTGGCTGGAATCCAGTTGCGTTTGGTGGCAGGATCGATCTGGAACACATGAGCTCTTGTGCTGAAGATGGGCTGCTCTCTACAACACAAACACCAGACGCTAGAATGAGCAACGTCTTGATTATCATTTAACACTCAATGAGCTACAGTCAGACCACCACAGCTCAAAGCCTCTGACCCCTGACAGCTTCATTTTCACCCTGCTTCATTTCAGCCGTCTGATATAATGTGATGCACATATTTCACTTGCTGGACGATCTTCTGAATATCTGTGTTGAATCTATTAGAGCAGTAAATGAACTTTGACCAAAACAAGACAGACGACATCACAAAAGAGTTTGAACTCAGCGTCCAGTTTGATGAAACTAAAAACCCTGAGATCCGGAAAGAGGAGGAGTGTCGGGAAAGAAGAGAACTATCTGGAAAGGTCGGATTTCAGATATAAAATTCAATAACTGTAATGGAATGGTCTTACCAACAAGCAAATGGGAAGGCAGAGCATCACTGTTGAAAGACTATCCACACTAATACCTGACAACATCCCATCCGGCCCTTTCCAGAAATGATTATGGATGACAAACTATTACCATGTTCCAGCAATAAAGAAGGTCATTGAGAAGGAAAACGTCTGATGTATCATGAGATGTTGTCTTGTACATCTAATGACATCTGACCTTTCATTTCTTCTCACAGGTTAATGAGAATATTAGAACATAATGTCAGTCATTATTGTGAAATAAACAGGGTGATGAGCTCTCACATCATTCTGAAAGGGTTTATAATGACTGTCCATTATCTCAGTTATCAACATCTGGAAGTCTTGGCCTAAAAGCATCGTTTGCATTAAGAATTAATTATTTTCCTGGAAATCTGTAAAAAGACGCAAGAATTGTGTGACAAAAACACAATGAAGTGAAGTATTACTCCAGAATCTAATTTGAATAAACTTTTCATATTCCTCCAGCAAATTATTTTTTACAATAAAGCCAATATGAGTCATGTTTCAGGCCCATTGTCACTTTTCTCGGATCTGTATGAAACATTTCTTACGTAACTCATGCTGAGTTGAACTGAGACCTGAGAGAAGATTGAACAACTTCCATTGAGCGGCTGATGTTGAACGCGGTTTGAAATTAACCACAAACTCCCACACACAAGACATGCATTTAAAAACCTTCTGCACGTCATCGGCTGTTTGGGAAAGACAGAGGGACAGTCAGATATAATCAGTTAAAATTTGTTCCTTGAAACTATTAGCAAGGATCTCTCATCAAACATCATGCTAGGATAATATTACCTCGTGACACTCACACAAACCTGTTGACATGTTGTGGCAGATTTATGAGTCTGTCAAATAGCGAAGAACACAAGTCCCACAAGTCAGTTTTTGACATACTTCACTATTATAGCCAAACCTGCACACACACGTGTAAATGCGCGAACGCACGCATGCACACACACACACACACACGTGTAAACACACACACACATACTTTGTCTGTCCATTTTTCTATCTGTCTGTCTGTCCTCTCAACACTTAACAGTGTTTATCAACACACACACACACACACTCTGTGGTTAGCAGGTAAATTATGGACAGCAAGAGTGCTGAGATCATTTTCTTCCCAGCGCCCTCAAGACGCCATGATACAGGAGCACTGAGCTTCTTATAGCTTGCCCTGAATTCCCAGAATTCCATGGGGTAACTCTCTTGGCTTTCCCCATCACCCATCTCCTCTGATGGCCCCTGACTCCAGCATTTCTAACAATACAGTTTTACCTCTTCAAATGGAATATGAACAGAACACACAGTTTCATCCTCAAGATAACAGACATTAAACTTCATCCTGTTCACAAGTTTCTAATGATTTTATAAGAAATAGTTTGTCTTCAAAATCTCTCATCAGAATGTAATAATTTTGGAAAAACAGTGCTAACTACAGGATACAGGGATGTATTCTGAAGTCTGAACCTTTTTATACACAATAACTATTCAGTTTAACTTAATTCAGTTTAAATGCAGCAGAAATATCATGTTACACGGGTAAAATGGGTTGCTCATTCCATTTCTTGTTCTCTTTGTGTTAAGTAGTGTGCTAAGTAGAGTCAACCACTGTCTCCACTTCATAAACACAAGACCAGAGAGACCATTAGATGTTAATGGTTATATCTTGCACTGGTGTGTGTGTGTGTGTTAAACAGATCACTCAACCCTCAGGCAGTCCATTTGCATCTTATTGCCTTATTTCAGAACCGTTTATCTAATGAAGCAATTAGTAAACAGTGTTACTGAGAAATGACTGTCAGTCTACAGTGTGGGCAATATATGAGAAAGTTACAATCAACATGTGCTCTGTGGGATATACGAAGATATACAATAAAAATTAAAAAGGCAATAATAATTTAAACTAGATTTTTACATTTGGTGAGGAAAAAATGGTTTGTGTAAACCAAGAGGTCAGAAGTTAAGAGTCTCTCATGCTTTTATATTCATTATTTAACACATTAACAAAACTCATAATACTGTGTGTTTATTTATAGTCATATAGGGGATTTAGAGATATATGGGATATATATCACATAGAGGGATTCAGTTTTGTGCAGCCAGCATATGTACAGTTTATTTATTATCAGGCTGCTACTCTGAAAAATCAAATGGAGGGTTGTATAAAAATGACTGGCAGGCCAGAAATAGCCAGTAAGTCACTTGGTTGCCCTGCTGGAGGACGGCTGCTATGAGGTTGCTAAGCATTTTTTTAGCATGTTCAGTGGCAGGTAATTACTAGCTCCAGTCAAAAGAGCTTCACCCGCGAGTCTCTGATATTCTGCTCCTTACATGACTCAAATCAACGTAAACCTGTGGCACTTGAAAATGAAAATTATACATCCAATTGCTGTAAAAAGTAACAATTGTTCGTGTCCTGAACAAGCTCAGTGATTTAAGCTTGAATTCGGTCTGAATGCAATGATAGGATGTCCTACCTGTCTGTCAAACTATGTATTTGCATATATCCATACAGTGTTGGAGGAGGTGTGTCTTTGCAAATTCTATTGCTTATACAAGTTGCAATGTTATGTTTTGAACAGAGATGGCGACACTGAGGCAAGTTACAGATTGCAGCTTTAATACGTAATGTTATAAAAACTACTAGCCCATGACTGATAAACAGTAATGTTACGTCTTTGCTAACATCATGACTTGCATATTTCAGATAGCAAACCGATTATAATACAGCAAATACCACCAAGGCTCTTAAATCAAGTTGTTGAAATGTTTAGCAATACATTTAAAGACCAATTTATTAATTAAAATAACTACAACAGTTACAAACAGACACAGTTTCAAATCTCTACAATGGAAATTTTTTCCATTCGTGATGTTTAAAATGTAAGTAGTACGTTCACAACAACATCAACCGAAAACTCTGTTACACATTGTAATACAATTTGACTAGAAACGTGGACTGCAAATGGAGTCCATTTAAACTGCACGCTGCCTTCAGGTCTCAGTTTCAAACCGAGAGGATCATTTGAAGGACACACAGTTTGGAAGCAGAAATTAGGCCATTTGTGTTCTGACCCAACAGCATCACACCGTACTGGTGCTCTGGAAGTCTGAACTAATTATCTCCAGCATCACTACACACTCAAACCCACAGCAGCTGATTTAACCCACTGCAACACTGCAGAAGGTCCAGCCACATCATCAGCTTTACGATGAGCCGTAAAGAAACCAGCACACCGGACCCTCACTCTTGAGATGCAACAGAACGTATGTTGTGCAGTAGTCATGGCAACAGGAAAAAACAATACAGGCTGTTTCATAAACAAAATCCCATGACCTTTTTTTGCAGCAGCGGATGTGTTAAAGCATTTTAGGCATCATTTGAGCAGCCTTATAGTACGAGTAGAAATCTCATCGCATCTATGCAAACAATAATATAATTCTCATAAACATGTGCCACTAACAGCGAGTCATTCTGTGAGACAGACGCCTTTCAGTCGATTCTGTATTTTTAAGGTTCTGTAATTGGAACAATGCAATTTAATTATTACATTGAAATATAAGATATGTTGAATTATCAGAGAAATAAACCAAAAAACAAATTTGCCAATGAATTTTGCCTATTTGCTATCACTAACAAACAAAGCCTTCTAAAGGTAACAGGGTTGACTGTTCTACAAATGATACCCTTTTTGTATCCTTAAAAATGACCTAAAAATAAATAAATATCTCATAAACACATTAAACCTGGATATCACCTCTTACAGTGTGTAAACAGAGCAGATATCTGGAGTGACTTACCTCTCTCTATGCAACGGAAACATTCTTACAGGAAAGATGGGAGTCTTTATCTAAACGAAAAAAACACAAATCAGTTCATGAAATCAGATCATACTTTGTCATTTTGGGTGATGTTTCCAAGACTGAGGAGAAATCTGGAAAATTCTAGAGTTCTGGAGTTAATATATAGTACATATGCGTATATTGCATAGGCTACAATGTATATACGACATACTACATAGTCGTACACCTGTATGTATATATAACTGCATATAAAATACAACAATATAGCTGCAATTTTAAAAATCAATAGAAGAGCAAAAAAAAAGAAATCATCATTATTTAATAAAACGTGGCATCTGTATATTATGTGATTATATTAATACATCATAAAACATCGCTTTCTACTTTCGGATACTTTCATTACCCTCTATGCAAGAGATAAATCACTGTACTTCACAACATGCACACTTCATTTTCAAGATCAACATTTTGAGTTAAATGCAGATATTAAACGTGCATGTTTAGTAAACTGCACGACGGGTCACGTCAAATTTTGCATAATTTCATCTCAAGTTTAGTTTAAACTATGACCACAAATGTTCACCAGTGGTTACGTCCTCGTTTCCCACGTGAGGCGGCATCGCTTAGAAACGCGAGTAAATATTTGGTTGTGTGTCACATAAACAGTTTTCGGGTGAAATCTGCGTCGCAAATTGATGACAGCTGCAGTAACTTTATATACAGACTCTTCAGGGTTCCTGTGAACTTCCTGTCATTTTCACATCAAGGTTTTGTTAAGTGAGATGGATGTCAGGCTGGGACACTTACCCCATGTCGTTGTGAATGTCAAACTCTTGTTTGCAGTCTGCAGAAGCAGTAATCCGCGTTTTCGGGCTCTCTATATAGTGAACAGGACGTATATTTGCATGGCAACAACCGAATGCAACACTGTCAGCCCAGCACAAACTGGATCGGGATGACCAAGCGCCTGCAAATTCCTCTTTTTCCGCTTCTTGAGTCTTTTTCTGGTGGCACTTCGGCAAGCTCGCGGTTTCCCGGGAAAACCCGGTGATGTTTCCCGCCGCGGCTTTGATGACGCGCCGCAATTGTTACTCTGTAGCGAGTCGCGCTTTCATGTCCGGGCACGAGCCGCTGCTCTGTGGCGAGACCACCGCCGCTGGCGCGCTTTTTAAAACACTCGTGCACGCCCTCTAGCGAGCGCGCTCGCACCCGCAGCAGCTCAGCATCATTGCGGTGTGTGAGGGCATATCGGACACTTTTCGCCCTCTAGTGATCCGTGTAAACATCCCTGAGAAATACAGATGCGATTCTCATAGTTTTATAATCTCAGTAATCGTGTATGGCTTACATTACAGGTATTACCATCTCATAACATCACTGTACCGACTGCTTTACTGATACCTGATTTCCATTTTGATAGGAACCTGTTGGAAGAAATCGAGGTTGTTGTATAACTACATTATCAAATGCTGTCAAGCAAGTATGTTTCACTTCTTTGGGTAAGTAACACTTATCAATACTTAACCATACACATCCACAATAACCTTCCATTTGTTACTATTAGTTAACAGGTCACCAATGAACACAACTAATTGTCTTATTTTCAGCATTTACCAATATATTTTTAAAACAGAAAGCTGTATCTGTTAACATTAGTTGATGCATAATAAACGAACACCACCAACAACCAATTGTTGGTATTAACCTACATTAACAAATATTAATAAATACTGTTTAAATATATTGTTCAGGTTACATAGTCAACTATTAACTATTTTATTAAGTCCTCTAAATATTTTAAATTAAGTCCTATAAATATTTAGTTTGTCCTTGAAACAAGAAAGATTGTAAACACACCATATTTCATTTATTTCATATATTGACCTATTTATATGAGAGAATTTACAACATATTATCAAACATACTTGATAAAAGCAAGTACACTCACAATCAATGAGCCAGACCTGTGTTGGGTGACAAAAAGCAACATTTATTAGTAATGTTATAAGTATTACATAATTTGGAGGCGATCATTCTTTCAAAACAAAAATGTTCATACTTCATATCCTGTTTTTCCAATATTCCACTTTACAACATTAACTTTATCAAGCAGAACCTCACACATAAATAAAAGTGAGGTCAGAGTTTTCCAATGTTCAGGCCTTCATCCTCCTGTTTATAAATGAAATACAAACTTCTTTGGCCATGTTGTAAATGTTAATATCTTGTAGTGGGCAACTGGTTGGTGTTATTTCAAATCTGACCACTGATATTTACAGCTGCAACCCACAAGGTGAAAACTAAAGTCTAAGAATTAAGAAACGTTCTTTAAAGTAACTTTAGACAGAATTGATTTTAAACGTGAGGTTAAATGGGGAAGTCAGAATAGCAGTCAGAAACACGCATACATGCTTGTAACTATTAAACATTTATTTAACATTCTTTGCATTGGTTATGAATGGATTGTGATTGTCTCGTGGGTGAAGAGCAAGCAAAAACTGTAGATTTTAGCCAAAGGGTGTAAAGTTAAAAGGAACTTTCACTTGTCACTATAAAATGCATGAGGTTTTAATTCAGTAATATCAAACGATCAAGTGTGTTGTTAAGCGTGGAGTAACAGCAAGTATAAACACTCCAAAGTAAAATTACTAAGTTGAGGCGACTGGCATCGGCCAGAACTGATGTTAAAAGCTGCCATAAAACTAAACGGGTCCTTCAAAACCAAAAAGAAGCTGAAATTAGGAGCAACATCCACACTGAGAGAGAGAGAGAGGTTACATAAACGTCAGATTATACAAATAAAATGAGTTACTGAAGAAGGAAATAAGCAACTTGAACAGAGGAAAACAAAGCAAAACTAAATCTACCACAACACAAATAATAATGAGGGAGGGCAGTCTGAAAACACACTCACAAACACACAACACACACACTCTCCTCTGCGGTAGTTCATTACCACCCCATCTCACTGACATCACAACGTAAGGGCGCACGACAGCATCCCTTACAGTCAGAAACAAAAACAGCGAGAATCTCACCTGTCTGTCCTTCACTTGTGCTGCGTCCGCCTGCTCTCTTTTGACCCCTTGATTAAAGTGATTTTGAGCAACAATAATATGATGCCGTCTGTCATTCTGATTGGACAGAACTGCAGTGGGGGGGTTTATTGCATATCTGTCAGTGTTGTGACTACACAGCACTGAATTTAATCATCAATAAATCATTAGGGTCACTCTGATTTCACTACAGGTTTAAAATCTTACAAAATTCTTGCCCCTAAAATCTGATTTGGACTCTGTGTACAGACCAAGCCACGTTCTGCGTGTGTTGGCGAGATTACTTCACGTTTGGGGGTTTTAATTGATTTCTTTTTCAGGAAGACATTAAGAAGTCACATCTGAATCAAGCAGTCCAATCGAGTGGTTCTAGGTCACTGCTTTTATTCTAGATTTGAACAAAAACCATTTTAAAAGAAAGAGGGAAAATAAGAAAGGACAAATCTGTCAGCCCCTTCCATGTCAGCTCTCCAGAGACAAACATTTAAAAGAAAAAAAATCCCCGAGGCATTTTAGTTAAGCTACCCATATTCCTTTCCAAATCACCTAGCGGAGAGCGACTAAGATGTGACCAGGCCTCCATTCCAGAACTTCAACCCTCACAGACTTCACATGGAAACCTTTCCTCAAAGTTGAATCCTTCTTCAGAGTGTCCTAGCACCATTCATTTGAGAGGAGACCTCCTCTAGAACTCTCAAAAAAGAAACAGAACTCAAAACTCTTGTTGCAGATGTCTCTTATCTCAAAGATGTTCGGTGATAGAACCTCAATGTTAAGATGTCAACTTTGAGGGGAACTTTATTTTCCCAAAATCAGCTGCTTGATAAGCGTTTATAATTACTTTTAAATGCGTCACCCCTCTCTCAGCTTGTGGAGACGACAGAGCAAGCGTGGTTTTTGCAGGTAGTTTTAAGAGAACTTCATCTTTGCTCCATCTCTGGTTGGCAGGGCAAGGCCTGAGGCTGGCGTTCGCAGCCAGGCGAGAGAGAGAGAGAGAGAGATAGAGGGGCCTGGAAGGGCCCCTGCACTCAAGGAGCCTCCTCCATGTTGCAGAGTTGCAGATCGAAGATCTCGTGTTTCGTCTCCTCCTAACACTGTGTCTCCCCTCTCCTCCCGTCCTCAACGAATGGTGGACATAGACCTCCATTCTCACGTTCTCTTCTCCTCCTGTCCAGCTTTACTCCCTCCTGTGATTGGTTTGATTCTCTCCTGTTGCTCCCACACCATGGTGCTTCAGTTGTAACAGTGGTAAACGGGCATCCATGTTTGTTCTTTTTTTATATTTACCCATATTTAAAATGCTGATGAACAAAGCTCAGCACAGGCCGAGCTCCTGTTCCAACAACCTGTGGGCACAACCACAAACAAACAATTATTTCTGCTCTCGGTCTTAAAGGACGTTTGAAAACGGATTAAAACAGAATGCAAGGGTCTCAAGGTGCGTATCAACTTCAATTTTGTTGGCAGTTCTCCATGAGTGGGTGAGAAATACAGTTAGCTTCTCCTTCTACTCCCTGGATAGGTCAAATCTGTTTTTTAAACGCCCAACACACACGTTTGTCCCATCCCCAGCCTTTCTGATTAGTTTATTGATGTAATATAACACTTATGCGGTGTGCTGCTTAACAAAATCTGTAAACGCGAACACCACAAAAGCACAATGTTCATAAGCTGAGACACCTAAAATAGTGACATTCACAGAAAATAAAACGTCTCTTACACTCTAGTACTGTGAGAGACCAGTCACTCCTCCGTGTTGATAAGCCCGTTCACCCTGATAGGTGGAATCCTGGGAAAGCGCCACGTCCATCTGCGACTTAAACTCATCGCCCAGGTAACTGTCCTGTTTCACACCACAGACACACACAACTAGCTTAAAATAAAGCAAGAACTGTTTATAGCTGGCTCTTAATTTTAAAATTATTTAAGTCATGTATCTGAGGACAGTATAGCCAAAGATTACAAATATTAACAAGGTGCTGCAGTTCTGTGACTATAATGCTTTTCAGGTAAAGGAAGTCCCGCCTTCTAGTAAAAACAGCCAATCATCATTCCCTAAACAGCTATGATTCTCTGGGGGAGGGGCTGCCGAGTGACGAGTTTCCTTAAAGGGACTCTGGTGTAGCGTTGCAGTGATGTACCTGCGAGAGCTCGGGCTGGGAGAGTACGGGCTGGCTCATCTGTGAGGGCTGGCTCATGGTGATGTAGCCCTGGGTCAGCGGGCCCTGAGAGAAGGGCTGGGACACCAGGTCCTGACTGGCCTGGCTGTTTGGCATGTTGGCCTGGCCGCTGCCATGGTTACCCGTGCCGCGGTTTCTCTGACGACCTCCGCGACCTCCGGTCTTACCTTTGGGTGCCCCACGACCTGTGGACAGCAGGAGAAAGAAGAGACTGATATATCTCTAGAGCTTTGCTCTAAAAAAAAAAAAAACTGTAATTTTTAATTTATAGCTGTGCTGTTTACCGTCTACATGAGTGTGGTATCTCGTACCTGCAGCAGGTCCGTTCACCTGGCCCAGGTACCCAGGTGGAGGCATGGGTGGCATGACCAAGTTGAATGGGATGGGGATGTTCAAAGATCCCATCGGGTTCGGCCCGGTTCCGATCATTCCAACCTGGTCGTGGGTCTGGAAGTACATATTAGATGGACGTCCTGTAAAAAATGAGGATCATGAATTAAACACAGGAAAACTCTGAACTGTATCATCTGACAAAACACACAGAGAATTTGTTTGTAACATGTTAAACGTGAGAGAACGTAAACTCAATGACTAGAAAGAGAAGTAATTCATGGACAGACTGTTGTGTGTGTGTGTATTCTCACCAGTACTACTGCGGTCATACACTGATCCTGGAATCATGGCCTCCCGTGCGTCATACATGGCTGTACTCATGAAACGGGCACCCTGAAAACACACATATTCACGAAGAATTATGAGGAAGTGTAACACACAGCTTCCACACTATACAGAAACTCACCACGCCTAGTTTCACTGAAATATAAACCTCACCTAATGAATTCAATAAACTAAATTCAAGCAGCCAGTAACCAGTTAGCGATAACAGGTTAGATCAGACAACGTCAATGGCATCTACAGATTATTGAGCTAGTGAGACGTTTCTTAACCAGGGGCCGGAATCAGTAGGGGGTCTTAAACTTCTAAGGGGGCATCAAGATGATTAACTTATTTTGTTTGAATTTGACAAATCTGAATTAACTTTATGTTAACAAGAATTAACAAGTTTGAATTAACTTATAATGCTTTTGTCTTTTTAAAGTATGTAACAACTAAAAATTATAAACAAGTGTCTGTTTATTTTTACAACACACAAACCTAATTTAGCTAAACTGTAGAATACTTTATGGGGTGGAAACTGAGAATGGGGAGGGGCTTTAAACATTGTTGTGGACCACCACTGGTCATGAATGATCTGCAGGTGTGTGTAGCACTCACAGGGTTAATGGTGTTGACCAGTTTGCGTGGTTTCCCGAACTGCATCAGACTCTCTCTCAGATTGTTGAGCGGTCCCTCCACCAGAACTTTCTGTTCCTTATAATAGTTCAGCAGATGGTTCCACAGAGGCTGTTTGGACAGAGCCTTAGGATTGCCCACAATGATCACGCCATACCTACATAAAGACATGTGCATACAATTACCTACAATTCACATTTAATTTTTATACACTTGGCAACACATTTCTTTGGTGTGTATATTACAGATCCCATATTCTGTGTAATGTGGAATGCTGCATAAAAAACAGGGGGCTAATATGAACCTTGTTATCATGGTAATAAGCAAGTGTATTGTATTGCACATGTATTGTTTTCTGAAAACCGCACACAAAGATGAAAAACGGCAGGTGTACCTGCTCATTTCTCTTCTAGATTTACATGTAAATATATTCATGTCAACTCCACATCATTAAAACATTGTGTAAAAGCTTTTTATGCCTCTGAGATTCTAAAGATTATAGTACTCGTATGCATGATCTGTAGATGAAACTAAACATGCATGCGGTGATGTCATTACCTGGCTCTGGTTAGCGCCACGTTGAGACGGCGCGGGTCGTTAAGAAAGCCGATGCCCTGATGCTCATTAGCTCTGACACAGGACAGGATGATGAAGTCCTTCTCTCGGCCCTGGAACGCATCAACGCTGGCAATCTCCACCTCCTGCGGAAACACAAAGACATCAACAAAAAATGCTCCTTTCTAGCGAAAACACGGGTATCAGAAAAGATCTGGACAAGATGTTCAGAAGCAGTTTGGACCTGGTAGAGTTTGGTGTGGAGGGATCCACTGAACTGCATGTACTGGACCAGGTAAGAGCGCTGGCCCTCGTACGGCGTGATGATGCCAATCTGGTCCGGTTTGGCTCCGGCCTTCAACAGACGAGTGGTGATCTTTTCCACATTAGCTGCCTCAGTCCTGAGCACAGAGAGAAGATGAAGTGAGAGATTTCATCAGACAGACCTTTGAATAAGACGAGTGTTCCCGAGTTTATGAGTGTTCACGAGTTTGTAATGAATGATCTTTTTTAGTTTTCAGTTTATGGTTGCAAACGTAGGTTGTACCTGTTGAGGTAGGAGGTGCCAGAACTTGCAATCTCCTCCTGACCTTGAGTCACATAGAAGAACATGGGCTTATCAGGCTGAGGCCATTGGAAGTCAAAGCCCTTCTTGATCCGATCAGCTGGACAACCAAACGACACCATCAGAACACAACAAACATCTCGCTTCACACAACTAAGCGTTTCATGAAATGACATCACACCTCATAATCCAGGTAGACTGAACACAACATCTGAACTGACATACCAGCAGTGACCCCATTCTGCAGAGACCCCTCGTAGAAGATGTTGGAAGGAAAAGCACTGAGGGCTGGATGCATTCGGTACTGGACCTGCAGACGGATGGGTCGGATGCCCAGAACCACCAGCCTCTCGAACAGAGACTGAGAAAGACCTGCTTTGGCTGCTTTCTTGCACATGACCACTGGACCCAGCTGACAGTGATCGCCCACCAGAATCAGCTGTCAAACACAGCGAAAAGGATGTTACTAAACAAATCTATACAATTTATTTTAATAATAATAAACAATGTAGTTGCTTAGCCCTAACGGTACACTGTTTATGGTTGCCAAGCAACATAAATATTATTAACTGAGCAACTGTAAAAAGCTCCTTCACAATAGCGATTTGTATATATCTTTTACATTTACATTTATTCTTTTTTTTGGCAGATGCTTTTATCCAAAGCGACTTACAGTGAATTCAAGGTTTACATTTTTATCAGTACTTATGTTCCCTGGGTTCGAACCCACAACCTTTGCGCTGCTAACGCAACGCTTTACCAGTTGAGCTACAGGAACATAAACATAAATAGCAGTAACTTTAAATGATTTAGTTTAAGTTTAGTAATTGTCAGCCCCCACAAAACATCTAGTGAAGAAGTGATTCTTGTGGTCTTGTACCTGTTTGGCTCCGAGAACTACGGGAACCATACACTCGGGCTCCGTGGCCTGTGTGCTTTCATCGATGAGAATGGAGCGAAACTGCATCTTAGCCAGCCGAGGGTCACCCGCTCCCACACACGTGCAACAGATGACATCTGCATTCTGAGACAGATCATATAACACATTGAGTACGTGCTAATTACAATGAAAGAATGCATTGTGTACAATCACACCCGATTTCCTGTGGGAAACAAGGCGTTAACATTACTGAACTCAGAGATGGGAACTCTGGTTATGGGTCTATTTCTAATTTCTCACCTGGTTGTATTGCTTTCTGTTACTTAATTAGTAAAACTGCCCTATGCATTCTGTTTACTAATGATAATTTTTGGCTCTGTGAGTGAGTCAGATCAATCCGACAAGTTTGTTCTGTAAACCAGTGGGTTGGTCCAGGTTGGGGAGCAGATCTGACACTGTGTGATGGATGAGTTAGTGTTGTGATGGAGTCGGTCAGGTACCATGAGAAGTTCTCTCTCAGCGGTTCGTTTGAGAGCGCGGTATCGCTTCTCGTCAGACGACGACAGCTCGCCGGTCTCGTCCTTCAGCTGCTGTAGCTTCTGCAGCTCCGGCATGCTGCAGAGAAAACACATCATGAGCTCCAAACCCTGGTGAGATGCCTGCAGCAAAACCTTCTCTGACAACAATCACTCGCGTCTGCGGCACAAACTGTGTTATTTAAGTTTAAAACTGAGGGTAAAGGGTTAGAAAAGCCCTGAAGCCTAATTGCGACCAACAGAAAGTGATTCTTGCCTTAGCAAACAACACTTAAAGTTAATACAGCCATATTTATAATGGACATTTAAAAAATAGAAAGAAAAAAAAACACAGCATGGCAAAGCATTCTGGGACTGAATTACCAGTGAAGGCCAAAATGAAGAATAAGGGAGCATCACTTTATTGAAGCCTATAATCGCTGACTAGGTAGG
This sequence comes from Ambastaia sidthimunki, assembly GCA_036877625.1. NCBI lineage: Eukaryota > Metazoa > Chordata > Actinopteri > Cypriniformes > Botiidae > Ambastaia > Ambastaia sidthimunki. Next base: position 54,014 of record JAZGTK010000333.1, read on the forward strand.
CAGCTCAGTAGACGATGATTTAAAAGAGAACTCATTCAGAAGAATTGGTACCTGTCCATATTGCGTATTTGGTTGTGCAGTGCAAGGAAAGACACGGGAGAGTCTATGGCCTCACGACTCTTGGCACAAAGACGCACCACTTTCAACCCAGTCTGATGAATCTTCTCGGTCAGCTGGTCTACTGCAATGTTACTGGGAGCACAAACCAGCACCGGGCTAAAGACACAAAACCAAATGTTAGAATTTGCAATAGTTTTAAATTACACGAAACGAACTTAGTTTATCATCTTTTGACAGGTGTGAAAATAAGAAAATGTACTTGGTTTTATAGGCGATGTGGCTGTGTGTGATTGTGTGAGATTATAAAGCGTTACTGGGATTGTGTTACCCAGAGAAACATGAGAGTAACGTGACCCAAATAAATCAAAAGATGAGAGGGAACTTGTCATCAAGGGATGTTTGTTAAACAATGCAAAGCAGAGATCGGTTGCTCTGCTTTTATTTAACAAACAGCCCCGATGTTCTTACAACACTCACTGTAATTTTGTTCCTCATTTTTTTGTTTGGCTGGATTAAATGGGCACATTTACAGGAACAACATTAAAATGTTTGACCAAAATAATCTAGGCTGTGTGGAACTTAAATCAATAGCCAGGTGACTATTAGTCTGTGCTGTGCTCAGGAATGGGGAGGGACTCTCACCCGTTGCCCTGTCTAGCCAGATGGTAGACGATGGTTGCAGAAGTCACGGTCTTGCCAGTTCCTGGAGGTCCTTGGATCAGACTGAGAGGTCTTTGGAGAACAGTTTTCACAGCGTAAACCTACGACACAATCAAACCAAAGTGCTTCAGAAACCCCAAGACAAAAGATTTAATCAGATACAATACACAGAGTGAGGTGGACATCCGCCTGCTTTTTTAGAGCGACTCCAGTGGCCTTTTATTGATATAACACCATTTAAACTTAATTTAAACGCACCAATTTAAACATAAAACTTGTGAAGCTGCCTGTAAAAAAATTCTGCTTTTCTAATAACATTCCTTTGCATTTTTTTATGTTTGCATTTTCAAAGTGACAAAACCACTTTAAAAACAAAATACTGAGAACTATTTTTCAAGGATCTGTGGTCACCCGGGTCGTCTGTGTACCTGTGAGTGGTTGAGGTCGGGCAGGCCCTGCGCAGTAAAGCGTTTGGGCAGCTGGCATTTGATGATAACATCCTCCACCTCGTGACCCAGCAGCTTGTGGTAGATGTAGCCAGACACGGATGTCTCATCCACAGCAAAAGTCTTGAGGGCGCTCTGCATTCTACACGACGAACCAAACAAAACGATCAATATTGTGCCTGGACACTTCAAGTTATTACTCAACAAAACCAGATAGTTAATACTGTTGAGAAGCAAAGGAAAGGCTTGATGGACTAGAGAAACGGATCATAGGACTAACCGGTCAAAAGATGTGGACTTCCAGACAAAGTCCACCTGGAAGTTATGTGGGACCTCCACTGGTGCTCCAGCACTACTGCGCAGCTCGATGGCGATCTCATCTCCATAATCTGTAGTTTCTGTTAAAGAACCTTCATCTCTGTACAGAACCCTTTAACTGTCTTTAATGCTTTCATGCTCATCAAAACATCACAGAAAGAACAAATATCTGAAATTTAACACGTCTCCGAGTTTTTGCACGATTCATCAAAAAGTTTGTTTTTAAAACCTTTTATTAAAACTTTATTCTTCCTACATATGCAGTTGTTTGAGTGGTTGCTATGCAGGGCTGGGAAATCCAGTCTCACCCGAAGTTACATTTTACACAGAAACAGGAAAGTCATGTGTTGCAAATTCATGCTGACTTGATGAAAGTCACCACTGTGTACAAACAGTGAGTCTGATCTCATGATTCGTGGTGAAAGGATACTGTCAGGAACCTTGATGACGTGTCCGATGCCTTTCCAGAGCGGAGCCATGTCTCCTTTATATCTCAAACAGATCTCATCTCCCTGCATCAGTCTCATGTCTGATAAACATCCCCCGCACAAGAAACGCAATTAGATCTTTCTGGTTTATATTCCAATAACAACAACAACACTGACATTTCCATCATACACATTGTACAATACAAACGCACAGACACACACACACACACACACACAGATCTGTCAGAAGGACATATCCGTGCACATGTCGATGGGGGGTGCATGGAACACGGTGTTAGGGATGGATATCATGAAGTACTGGTAGACACAGAAGATGTCAAAAATAAATATTACCACCTGAATCCGTCTTGGGCAGAGTGAAATAAGCTATCCGCTTTTTATTCAGGCCCAAGTCCCACCTCACTGTTATATTGTCTTGAGTCTGAAACCAAGAGAAAGAAAATATTGAAAAAGAAAAACCATGAATCAGTATCTTCTAAACAAACAAAGACATTCTTAAAAACTGATTCAATAAGCAAAGCTCCATCAGTAGCAGTCGTGACTGGATGTTGAATTATGACTTTTTTCTATGTGGAAGAGATTATGGTTCTAAGAACTATAATTAACTATAAAGGTTCTAAGAACTATAATTCAGGAGCTCTTGGAAAGACATAATATAACATGTTACAGCTACAATGCTTAACTTTTTAAATTAACTAAATACAAAACAAATGCAGTATTTTGGTTCTCTAAATTTTTCACATAAATGTCAATATTAATCCATCATTAAAGCTGCAATCCGTAACTTATGGTTAAAAATAAATTCAGTCATTGATCAAGTACATGTTCAGTGTTCAACAGGATCTGCTTACCTTACCTGGTTAGTAAACATACGTTAGTTTATAATAATGATTTATAATTCAGGTTAAATATCCTGGTAAGTGTCAGATTGGCTTCATTTGACTTTAACAAATATAATAAAATTCCAGTAACTGAAGTAACCTTCAATTTCATGTTTCAAACAGCAGTAGAAAGACAAAGTTTAGGGATTGCAGCTTTAATCACGGGTTAGTTAAGATTAAAAGCAGAGAACAGCTCATACTTGGGACTCTTTGAGTTTCTTGTCATAATCGGCCTCTAGTTTGACAAGCGGCCCGAAAATGTTCTGGTACTGATAGGCGTCCTCATATCGCAGCAGAACATGCTGAGGTTCCTCATCCACTCCAGGCTTCTCCAGATCTTCCAGGGTGGCCGTGGGGTTTTCCTGTCATCGTGAGAAGATATGCAGATACAACATTAGGAGGCCCAAAGCTGACAGAACTTTAAACTATTTTGTTGATGATTTATTGTAATTACATTTAACAATGTTATTAACATTCCCGTACTTTTAATTCCACTTAATTTTTGTTAAATATGTGTTTTGCCTATTAGGATTAACCAGATAAACCAAAACAAATCCATTTTATGTATTTAACAGTGTTTTATTGGTATATGCAATATTAAAAATAAATATTCCACCTTGTGTTGACTTATTTTTACACAATGACGTTTTTTTACATGCACTAAACAATTTTGGAGCCGTTTTGCTTGCAATGAAGTAAATATCTAGATGTGTATTTAAAAAGGACAAGAAAATGGTTATTTTTGCTGATCTTCAGTCCTATGTGACTCCAGCAACATCAGACACAGACTGTTCACTGCACACACTTCTGTATCTTGTGCTTTAAGGGAGAATGAGTGAGTGAAACACTCAGCGAGGTGTCCGGTACCTTCCAGAGCTCCTCAAGTTTGTTGATCTGCTGGGCCGCGATCTGACGGGCTCTCAGCTGCTCCTGCTCGGATGGGATCTTTACCAGCCAGGACAGGAAGCAGCGGTCCTGAATGAGGGGCTGCCACTGAGAGCTGTCCCAATTAATGTCCTTCAGACTGCTCTGACTGGCACACGGCTGCCTGAAGACAAACACACACACAAACATGTGACGCAGACCAACTGCATCTATGTCATAACTACCTACTAAAAACTGATGAAAGCTACCGATACAACCAAAGCTTGTGTGATTTGCTATACACAAAGGTTTTTAAGTGGTTTTATGTATTTTGAAAGCAAGCCTTTGTATCTTTTAATTATTAAAGCAGAAACCCTCTTGAGGATGAGTGTTAGAGAGATTTCACTACAGTAAAGTTCAACCTCTGAACAGTTCAAATTCTCGTGGTGTTATCTTGTTATTGCAGACTGTATCATACACAGGAAACCTAGCAGCTAAAATGAGCACCTTTATTTTTCTCATTGTTATTACCAAATCAAGATTTCTCCCTTCACAAAAGAAACTGAATCTTAAACTGTATGTACTGATGTAGTTAAATTTTTACCTGCACAGAAGCACGACAACAGAATCCGCTTTAGCTGGGATGAAGCCCAGCAAGAAGACATTGCGGCACCCGCAGTTATAGCACTCGAGAACCGTCTCGCCCAGCGGGCCATCCTTATGCAGGGTCACCTCCTTACATTTGGCCCTGACTAGATGGTTCACGATATGACTGGCCAAAACAAATGTGGGGGAGACTAATTAAAACCAAAACCTTTGACTTTAAATCTCATCAGTTGTTCACACTTATGTGATGAATGTAATGTCCTCTTCTGACCCACCTGCCAGAGGTGTTACCGCGGCCGTTGCAAAACCATTTCTTGCTGGTGTTGCAATAGACCACACATGCTGGATCATGGATGCCACAATAACTACAACATACAGACCAGAATGATTACAAAATAACATCAGTTCACATTCACTATATAAAGTATTTTGTTTCCATCAAAAATGTAACAATATAAATATTTAATACATTCTAAAATTCAAATTGACCTTAATACTATATAATAAATATCATAGATACATTGTATTAATATGAAACTGACTGTATATTATATAGCTTATTACAACGTTGCTTTATAGAGACTAAATAGACATAAAATATTGTTTTGAGCAGGAATTCTGTCGACTGCAGCAATAGATAATTATATAGTTTTAACATCATTATACACATTATATGAAAATAATTGATTTCAGAATCCTGCAGGTAAAGTTTTCCAGACAGCTGTGTAATATTCTCTCATATACAGACACCTGTACATATAATTTGTGAGGGTGAAGGTAGTGTGATGCTGTATTTAGTGTGAGGTCTGTGCAGGTGTGTCAACAGTACCTGCAGGCATGCACAGGAAGATCTTTAGTGTAGTAGGTGTCTTCCTCATCCTCTTCAAAATTCAACTCGGCCAGAAGTTGGCTGGTCTTCACCACTGCATCTTCTCCATTGGGCAAAACTCCATCAGGTCCATTCACCTGCACAACCCAACAAGTCCAATTACATAAAAATATCTTCAGCAACCCAACAGCTTGAAAACAGGCCCAAGTTTCCCCAACCCTAACTTTAAGTTTCGATCTGGTTCACCATTAACACCACACACACACACACACACACACACACACACACACACAGCTTCAGAAAACCAGACCCTTTGATCAAAAACATCTGAACTGAAACCTTAAATGTAAAAACAACACATTTCTTCAGAACGTAAAACTTCTGTAACTTACACCTACAGTTACAAGACTAAATGTCACATACACCAACTAACAAAAAACAGCTCTGATATACCCCATTTTACTGTTATGACATTAAACACAGTCACACAAGTCCCTCTAAACACACATTTGCAAGCTACATATAAAAAAAATTATAATAAATACCACATATATACTGAAGCAACCATGTTATTTTAACAAAGCAAAAAGTGATATGTAGTTCACAAAAATCCTCCAAAAACACACACAAACATCTAAAGGCTGCAGACAAAACAAGCTTTGTCAGGGCTCAAATAAAAGGCACTATATTCGGTTCACTATGTAATACTATAGTAATACAAATATACCAACACTATATCTACTATATAATTTACCTGCCAGTAATGCAGTAATCTCACTGATACACACACCTGAAAGCTTTTTCCAGCTCACAGAACAAAACTTCCTCACATCTCAAATTGCAGTCAATATATAATTATGAGACCAATGTAGTTCATAAGACAGTACACAAGCACACGCATAACTACAGCACAAGTAGTCACAACCAATACACTACACTTCTTATCAGTTTTAATAAGTGACAGTACATTAACGAATGTATAAATGTATTTTAACACTAAATGCAGTTCACAGAAGTTCCTGTGGAAACACGCGCTATCGCACACCTGCACGAAGTGAAAACAAGCCCTGACATAACACATCTCAACGCCAAAGCTCAATTAAAGCTACATTATTAACAAATATAGTTTATTATTAATTAATAAATTAATCGTTAACATCAATTTAGTTCACTACAGTCCCTTTGAAAACCCACGTTTAGTCTCTCTCTCCATCTCAAGCGGCCTGTTGTCGTTGCTAACGCGGCTAACTGCTAACTCGCCATATTTGGACGCGAACGCGCCGCCTGACTGACCGTTTGTTTGTGTGTTTTTCTGCGTTTGTACCTGGTTGTCGAGCTGACTCTGGGTCTGGCCCTGCGTCTGGGTCTGGCTGGGGAGTGTGAAGTCGGTAAACTCAAACTCGGAGCCCTGCGTGTCGGCCCCGAGCAGCTCCGCTTCCTCCGTGTCCAGGAAGGTGAGCGTCTGCGAGCTCGGCCCGTACGCCTCCACACTCATCTTATTCCTGCCTTTCTTTCGCCAAACAAAAACACAAAATAACCCCTCTGGGATGTCGGGAAAGTAAGCGAGCGCGGCGCGACAGGCGACGTTTGTTTTGGTTCAACGCGAAGAGAAGGAAACGACGCGACGGGCTCGTGCAAAAGCGAACGATTCCGGAGAAGATCGGCCTCCCACTCTCGAGCGCTCGACGCGCGGTGACGTCACGGGCGCGAGGCGGCGGACGTAGAGCGCAGAAAGGCGGTGACGTGTACGCAAGTTTCTGTCGTGCGTGGGGGAAAGCTGTTTTTGTAAATACTTTTGCTGTTGTGAACGTTCAGTCCGTGTATGATTGTTGTTTTGAGGTGGGAAAGTACTAATGGACAAATTTAGGGTTGCAACTGTCTGTCATTTACATACAACACAAGCACACAACAAAGACAGACACCATGTTAGTAGCATATACAAGCAGTCTTGCTTGTACCACATGACCACACCAATCATTGAGTTACCATTTGTTAAATGAGTAGTTGACATTATAAACTGTTTTGTTGCGTAGTATGCTTCAAGTAAACTATTTTAAACACAATTTTCTTCATATTACTTGTATACTTAACATACACCTCATAATGGCCTTGTAATAATCCAGAAATTCATGGAACATGTATACTTTTAAAAATGCATTTGTTCATGTTCAATTCAAAAGTTCCCATTTTATTTGTCAACTACCCAAATATCAAAACATAGTTATAAATTGGAAATAATTTCACACAGCTTTCAAATTTAAATGGACACACAATTCAAAGACAAGCCACAACTGCTCTGCAAATAAATGTGAGAACATCATCGGCTGAGAACGTGAAATAAACGTCAAAACGTTTAATTCAATAACAACAAGGGAATCCTGAAAAAACATTGTTTCAGTGATTTTAGGCAACAATAAAAAGATTCACAGCATCATCAGTTTGGTCTAATGTGTTTGTGACCCATGATCCAGATTCCAGTAAAAATTTTAGAAAAACAAGTTAGGCAAAACAAGAATAAACTTAAACCAACATGTTTGTAATGTATAACCATTAATTGTTCATTGACGAGTCATTATAGATACAATTCTTTCACATTTCACTTCATATAACTGTCAAAACCAAAAGTAATGGACAGTCTTAACAGTAGACTCAAAGATCAAGCAACAGACCTCAAAAGGTGTCAGATTTAGGTGTGTTTTGTGTAGACTTTAGTTCATGAACTGCATTAAAAACAATTAAAATATTGGGATTCTAAATTCATTCTTATATGATGGTAGTGATTCTAAACCAGCCTTTTACTCACTTTGGCAGTTTAATATCCCATAGTCCTCGATGTTAACAGATGTTAATAAAGAGTCTACATTACTTTCATTTTGTTGTAATCTCAGGTATTCACTAAAGATGAGCGTTTCCTCCTCCAGAAAACACAAACTACAAAATGCTCACATGTATGACGGCTGCAGCTCTGTCCTGTGTGTGTTTGGGGCTTATTTGAAAGCTGCAGATGATCTGAACATTTGTTAAACAATACTGCAGAAGTACTTGATCCAGTAAAAGTATGTATATAAATGCATATAGACCACTTTACTCAGTGATGTCCATCAGGATATTAAAAGACTTTTAACTTGTATAACAAAACAATTCCTGAACAAATCACCTGATGAGGGACCTACAAGTGTAATTTTTCCAATATTTCCAAATTCTGATTTTACACATAATACCAAAATTCTGCACGTTTGGAGTACATCCCATAAAAATGCTTCCCTTCCTGCTTGAGCTCAACGGTTGGGTTGAGTTTAAAACACAGGTCATATCTCAAACCAGCTGAACGCTCCTTTATTTCTGTAGCACACAAGTTTAGACACTAACGTCTGAACGATGCTACATATCGAGTGAGCTGATTGAGACCCAACCCTGCGTTCTCAATGGTGATGCAGGCAGCGTTTCCTCCAATCGCTGTGCTCCATCAGTTCAAGCATCTCCAGGACGATGGCCTTTAGGGAACGTGCAAGCTCCTCAGCACTGTAGGGCTTCCCCAGGGGAGGCACATGCACAAACGCAGATCTGCCCTCACCCAGGTACAGCGACATGTAATAGGTGTAATCACACAGATATCTGAGGAGAATGATGGAGAATTTTTAATAAAGAACACTTTCATACACTTAGTATATGGTGCCACACCTTATACACCTTAAGTCATGCACTTAATAGTGGTAACAAAATCATACAAACAAATTATAATGCAAACTGCAGTTGTCCCTCAAGGATGATGCAATCCCAGAATGCATTGCAGCAAGAATTATGTAACACACACAAGTGCTGTACTGCAAGTGAGAGAACAGTCAACACACCTTCCTGCATCCTTTGATACAGACACAGTAACCCCAAGCCCAGAGGAGTTCACTCTGCTGCACACGGCATTCATGTCTATAACAGAATGGATGCAGTCCGGTCCCCCCTCCATACAGCACTGCGACTCCGGACAGAACCTGCAGTTGTCAGGGCGCAAGTAACCGTGGTTATGACCACACTGTTCAAGCGTTACCGTGGTGGCCATTCCGGAAACTCCAACATGGATCACTAACTTGGAAAACAAAAATGGATATGCAACACGATAACACATATGATACCTTTAATGTTAAATAATGACATTTCTATATTTTAGTTTAATTTATATTTTAATATCATGCTTACAATCTGATTTCGAACATTAAACATTACAAACTTTAATAAACTTTTCGCTTTGAATTACGTCAGAACACAAGCCGGTTGCAACTTCCAGTTCATGCGGGCTGAAAGTGATTCCATAATAACACAGTGAAACAAACATTGTTACGCTACTTGTGGATGGTGCTGTTTCCATAGCGACGGCAGAAGAGTCTGGACTGCCTGATACTCCACAGGAACTTCAGCGACGAGGAGGTTTATATCTTCACCCAAACCTAGTTTCTTCAGCTCCTAAAAGAAAGGCAGGTCATGTTTATTGCTCGTATGTTGCTCATTAATAGCTCATGAGAGTTCATGGGGTTTTTAGAGAAACGTTTGAGAAACAAGATGCTCTGCATTTAATCTCATAGCTGTTTAGAAGAAACAACTGAGACGTTATGGAGATCATTTAATATTGTTTTTCCTGTTTGTTTACAGTTGTCACATTGTCACACATGTACTAAAATGCTTCTGTCTGCCCAATGATCACTGAATTATTACAGTTGTTATATGGAATTATTTTGTATTCATGCAAATTATGTTAAACTTGAGCAGATTTGCATGAGCAAACAGTAAGTTCATAGCTGATGGCTGAACATGTCCTACAGGTGTTGGAAACTCATACCTGCACTGCCACCCAGCTGGCATTGACAGTGTGTTCTCCAAACGGCTCAAAACCTAGAGAAACACAACAATACAATCATTTAACACACACAAACACATATATATATATATATATATATATCACTGTGATTTTGACAAATAACATGTTCCTGGATCAGCATCCTATCACAACAACAGTTTTAAACTAAACCCAACCCTTAAACCAACCCCTAACCATAACCTACCCCTCAAATCAGAGGGAAATAGATTGATAAGAATGACATACAGGCCTACATCTTACACTGACCTTAAACCCAATACAATACAATCTGACAGGCTCATTCAAGTTTAGTTCCAAGACCAACAATGTTGATCCAGAAACGTTCTACTCGACAGTGACGGAGCTTTTTTTCGTATCACTCCACAATGAAATAGTGAAACAATTGAACTCAAATCTGTACTGCATGTCAACTTCCTTAGTAAGGAATATATCCTGCCAATATATCAAGTAGGATGTTGCATTCATTTTCACAAAATAAAAAAACCTTCAGGTTGTCTGAATACTTTATATCTTTCATAGCTGTTACACCTCATAAAATCAACAGGTGTTCAGGAAAAGCAAATGTCAGCTGAAACTATAGCCTGTAGTTCGAGGTCCAAGGTCTGATGACTCTTCAAACCAATGTAATAAATAACCCTCGCCTGTGATTTTCTACTACAAAACATGTTATTATTCGCATGTTCTGTATTATTCACGTTTCTAAAGTCTAAAGGATACTATATATTCATTCCCTGTAACAAAGTTTCTATAGCGTGTCACATGGTTATAATTACAAATGTACTAAAACTGGTTTCCAGAAGAAAACATATTCCGAAATAAAACAATAATAATAATAAAAAAAAACTACTAATGCCAGAATCCTCTCTGCGTTGGATGGAGATAAACAAGTTTCTCGTGTATTTAATCACGTATTAGTGTCGATTAGTTTTGCTTTCCATGTATAACATTTACCAGTTGTGTAACATGATTATAACTGCACTAAAAGATAGACGGTCACTAGATAAACTCTCGAAACTGATATAAATCACACGAGAAACACCAAAACATCCTCTGCTTGTAATATTAAGACATTACACTGTTACCTGTGACGATCACCGTCTTCTTCTGATCCATCTCTGATGTTAGGACAGAAACAGGGTGACAATGTTTCATCAGATGAGATCTTTGTGTCCAGTCGATATAAACACAGCATCTCCCAAGATTCTTCCTGTGTTATTCTTCCTCATTCATGGCTGAACTGACGTCAGCTGGTGAACGGAAGCAACATCGCCACCTACCGCTCCGGCGGTGTTGCTTTTTACAGCCAAACATGTCATAAACAATTATCATGTCAGCGTTTGGTGAGTTATATCAGAAGTGCTGTTATTACATTTGTTTACGCCCATCTGACTGATGGAATGTGATAATGTGAAAATAATGTTTTATTTATGCAATTTGCAGTCATTGTTTATATTGTGTAAATGTTTTTTTTTATGGTTTCTATTTATCAATCTGTCTGTCTGTCCTCTTACAATCTATATATAAGCACAGCACTATATTAATGCTGTTGTATCAACTTATCCCTGTACACATAATTATGTGGCTTGTTATATGTACAGAAATATGTTAAGTGTGTTGTGTAAATCTGATGTTTATTGTAATTGGTCTTATATGTCATTACTGTCGGGACTGCCGTGTTGCTCTGAACTGCATCCAATAGTTTCACCACTGCTGAACTTGTGTATATAGTTGAGTGACAAAAATAATAAAGCTTGTTATACAATTATGGGCTTGTTATTAAATAACAGAGGCAATCAGGGATTAAAACAGAGATAAAAAAGTTAGACCCATAGCAGTTCATTTGCGTAGTAAAGCTATATAAAATTAATTCTTGCAAAGATATTAATGTCTTCATAAATCAATCAAACATGCAGGGACCTGGTACAATGGGGGTTTAGACATGTGAGCCAACACCCAGCTGATATCTGGTTTAAACCTGTTTGTGTAAGCAGGTCTCTGAGGGCCTGTAGGTGTTGAATGGACCTGTATATTTAAAGAATGACTTCTCATTGTGGTGTTCATATTTAATTAGCAGTGTTCCTTTAGGCCCCAAACTGGTGTGTGCATGAGTCACACTAAACACAGGAAATTAGGTGGAGACACACACATAGAAATGTGTTACTTACAAAACCAGACAAAAAGCATTGTTTAAAATAAAAAAGACACATTATCTTGATATGCAAAACTGTGTTTATATATATATATATATATATATATAGAATAAATTAATATAAAATAAGTGTTAATAGTCTGTGTGTTAAATAACTGTCTCTTGCATGCTTTTATGTTTTTCCTCCTTTGATAACTTTCTATTCTAGAGAAATTTTCTAGAGAATTTTCTAAATCAACGTTTTTCCACCTATTGAGACATTACATCCACTGCAGCGATACCCATCCAGCTCCCCCGCTTCATTCACCTGCTCCTGCGTCAGAAAGCATGTCATTGTTGCCATAGCGATGGATGATGCTGCTTCTATTTTCTGATGCAGACGTCCACAGACGTCATCGCGTCCATTCAGATGTGGATACACTTTCTCCTCCTCTGCCTGCACAGATATTTTTAGAAATCCTACGGCTCACCAAAGCAACTCATTTAATGAATTAATTCAAAGCACCATCGGTTCCTTAAAGATGACAAAGACCAAAACTGAAGTCATTTTTAATAATTTTGAATGCATTCGTGCAGAATTGTTCTATAGACTCACTGAAGCTTTAAAATGTTACTTGTATATTTTGCATAAGATAGATAGATAGATAGATAGATATTAGGTATTCTAAATACATTTATAGATTTTTACCTACAGGAGGTGCAAAATGGGTAGTGCTTGGTGACATATCTATATTTGCTAATATTTGCTATATTTATTAATGTACTTTTTTTGCATAATGCCGCAGAGATACATGACCACATGTGCATATCTGTGTTTGTCTAAAATCAGTCAATATTGAATATATGTTTGAAGATAAACCATCCCAACATGTTTTAAGTACATCCACTTTAAACAGTTTAATTTTCTGTTATAACACAGTCAACATGCGCACGTTGTAGGTAGATTATTCCATCAGATTAACACTAAAGTGGAAACACTGTATCAAACACCCTTCACATGTTACAAAACAAGGGAACATTTTCTACCAGACTGCCTTGTTTCTGTCCCCACCCTCGCGCGCTCTACGTACTCTATGACATCAACCCACAATGCACCGCGCTGTTTGCAGTTTACTCGTCGTCTCCATGGCGACAGCGGCGAGCACCGCCCCTTATGCAAATTAAACCGGAAAGAACGTCATCTTTGGCCAATCTGAGCGCTCTGAAGTGACATAATGGAATTTTTAGGGATAGAAAACTTGCAAATGCGTATTGACGCCCATAGATATTCTGGCGCTGGGGCGAAATAACAATACAGTGACAGAGGTATCATAAATCTTTCAAGTGAAAGTAAATAATAAGTGTAAGAAAAGACAAAAGAACACTTTTAATTAAAGGAAGAAGAAAGAAGACAAACTCGTGGGTTATATGAACACCAAATCCAGCGCGCATCTCCACGGGGTTTAGGATGGAAACAAGCTTCTATCCAGGACAGGATATTTAAGGAATAACAACCATAATGATGAAGAAAGACATGAGTTTAAACCTGGACGATCAGAGCAGCTCCAACCTAAAGCCGGATCTGAGGGATGCCGAGGGAATCCTCAGTTCTCCCGACATGGGACTCCTAAAGCTGGCTTCTCCAGAACTGGAGAGGTTGATCATCCAGTCCAATGGCATGGTGACCACCACGCCGACCTCCCAGTTTGTCTACTCGAAGTCGGTGAGCGACGAGCAGGAGTTTGCGGAGGGTTTCGTGAAAGCCCTGGAGGATCTCCACAAACAGAACCAGCTGAACGGTGGACCGTGCGCTCCTCCGACGCTGAACAGACCCACATCCAACGCCACCCTCGCCTTACCCACGGATCTTCCCGTGTATACGAACTTGAGCACGTATGGAGGTACCACGGTGAACTTTTCCACGGACACCATCCCGTTTCCCCCGCCACCGCCCGCGCATCCCCAGACCCCGCAGCAGTCCCTAAAGGACGAGCCACAGACGGTGCCGGACATGCAATGCTTCGGCGACAGTCCGCCGCTGTCCCCCATTGACATGGACACGCAGGAGCGCATCAAGGCCGAAAGAAAGAAGCTGCGTAACCGGATCGCTGCTTCCAAGTGCCGCAAGAGGAAACTGGAGCGCATATCGCGACTGGAAGACAAAGTGAAAAACCTGAAAAGTCAAAACACAGAGTTGGCATCCACAGCCAGCGTGCTGAGAGAACAAGTGGCGCAGTTAAAACAGAGAGTGATGAACCATGTTAATAACGGGTGTCAATTGCTGCCCAATCAAGTTAAAGCGTATTAGAGGGCGTTCATGTCTATAGATCAGTATTTGAGTTGACAAACTGCGTTTTTATATTAATGTAAATGTAAGCCATAATGCACGACGGGCTGTGAGCTATTGTAAACAGTTAAGACTACAGGGCGTTGTTAGACACGACCTTGTGACCTTTGCATTTCCATAATCCGGCGTTAGTGATTATTGAATGAGAATTTATTATAGAGACGGAATTTACCAAAAGCAATTTATCAGAGCTTAGAAACATGTGAATTCACTATTGAACCTTCCATATCATTGCCACGACTTTACAAACTACAATTTTAAAGCACATTTATATTTCCAAGTTTTAAATGACATTGCATTGATGTTCACAATACAGCCCAGCCTCCAGTGTCCTATTGCTTTCATCAGATGGCTATTACATAACTATAATGTTAAGGACAAAACTGTCAGCCTATATTAACACAGACAGGGAGTGGAGTTATCATTTATGATAATCTGCATGTTTAGACATTATTCAGTGCTTAAGGTCACTGCTGTTTTGTCAGCTACCATTTGACTAATACATAACGGTCACGGATTGACCCATCAAGGGGCCGGTCGTTCTCTTTAGACTGTTGTATGGGACACTACAGGTGCTGATGTAAATAGATGTTATGTTTACAAAATTTTGTAGCAAATGGACTCATGTGCCCAGTTGCATTTGGGAGACAGTTGTTGTTCAACAATATTTGATCTCATAACTTCAGATTTAAGCAGCTGTATTCTGCATGTCCAAGACAAACTCACAACGAGTGCAACTAAACCCAAGATGTCATGCATGCTTTATGTATAATGCCTTATATGACAAAAAGCTCTTATTAATCAAAGACTGTATCTATTTTATACTATTCACACAATGTCTTATTTTATGCTCTTTTGGATTACGTGTTGTGATGTAAAAGTTTCACCTGTCAGGTGTCCAGTCTTGTCTTTATACGTTTCTGTGTGATATGTACATTAAGTGTCAATAAAACCTGTTTAATTCACCTGTTTAATTGACGTGACATGTTTACTGCCTTTTTCTTTCCCTCTCAAACATGCATACTTCAGCTTGACACTGTGACACTAAAAACAGAAAAAAGTATAGAATAGTAAATAGAAAAGTAGAAAAAATAGATATATAGATATATACACCATATATCATACCCTAAAATATTCAAAATCCATTAAATCCTTTGCTATGTATTATTTGTTTTCTTATCAAAGTCACGACCTGGAGGATTAGGAAGGACACTACATAGAAAGATAGAAAATACAAATTAAAAATGTTATGTAAAATTCAATTATAGAAGAAAAATGATGAAACACCTGCAATATTTCTTAATGAACCGTCAGTTTCTCCAGACTTTCAATGTCAAGGCATTTCTGAACTCGTGGGAATTGTGCCATCTTGTGGTTAAATTCAGTATTGTACAAAATGGCTCCGATTTCTTTAAGAATTCCCACAATAGCCTATAAAACCTAATTACGAAACCACTAACAATAATGACAACAAATTATAACTATTTATTCTTAGATTATTTAGCAAATGCATGTAATAAAAAGTCACATATCTAATGCACGGTAATGTTAAGCAGCCCTGTGCAAATCTATATAATAAAAGTGGCTGCAGGAATGATTGTATATATACTATCATGACTGCTCTGTATTATAAGCCTAAAACATTATTTCCATGTCTAAATGGAAAACTTCTCAAGAATTTCAGTTTTTCAATGGTTTTAGATTTTCATAATGATCTCACTTTATTGTTTTGTTTAGTAAAGCTCTAAAGTTGTATAACATAATACTGTTATGTATAAAGACTGAAACAGGACAATGCACAAATGCGCAATGACATAAAGGCTATAAAAGGTTAGTTTTAGTTTAAGTTATAGGTTGGTTTTAAAGCCATGCATAGCCCATGCAATCTGCTCTTTGTCCAGTAGGGCGAAACCATTATATTTGTTTTTTTCTGTTTGCTTTGTATTAAGGGCATTAAATGATTGTGCTTCCGTAAGCTACACATACCGAGAGTAACAGCACTTAGGGTCTCGGGTGAGAATCAATCACGTGATCATTTTGCTATGACTGGCTCTGTCATTCTGAAATGCTACAATGCTTTCATGGAGGTCCGCATACTGTTGAGTATGTGTAGGATAATAACAAAAGGAGTCTGATTACGACTGCATCTTCTCCTACGACATGAATGAACCTACGACAGTCATGGTATCACACGATGCTTGAATGAATGCATTGATAAGTGTTTAATATAAGTGCATTGATAAGTGTTTAATATAAATGCATTAATAGGTGTTTAATTTAAATGCATTAATAATTGTTTACGCCTTTGCTAATACAGAAGAGGTTATAAAACACGAATGCAGTGAGTTGAAATGTGTCCGTAAACACATGAGACGCACGGCATGGTTTTCGTCAACAGAGCTATTGCAGGTCTCTTTAAAACACTTTTAAATATATCATTTTAATGTATTCAAGATACTTTGAGTTCTCTGAGAAACTTGCCTTCAGTTCTTCAGTAACTTTATCATACTTTAAAAGTTTTGATGCACTCAGCATGGATTTGAGTTTTAGTAAATAAACAGATGTTGAGGATGTTGATGTTGAGGTACATTTTTACAACGTGGGCTAAAATTACACGAACCCAGAGTAAGAGCTTTCCTCAAACGCTCATAGAATCTCCTGTGTTGTTTGATTATTACAGTTCATTCTGGTTGTGGTGATATCTAGATAAAACATCAGGCTTTTAAGCTCACTGTGACTCATGGCTATCTGCGCACCAGCCATAGAAACCACATAAATGAGGTCATATGTGAGTTCAACCAGAAACAGCACATTTCATTTGTTTCCATGGCAATATGCGATTTTTGTCTGTGTTGTGACCTGAACTTGACTGTGTTTATCTAATGACAGAATATCTACAGTAAAAACAGCTTGAATTTGCCCCACGGTTCTTCAGTCTCTGAAAACGAGACACTCAGGACTTGCGTGTGGCTGCATTACACTTTGTGTTTCCAGCAGCTGTTTTGAGATGTTTGATCACCTGTTAAAGCTAAATAATTCACAAATACTAACCAGTTTAGTCATGACAACTTACAAATCTAGTTTGCTAGTTTGGGTAGGTTTATTTTGGGGACAGCGATACTGTGTAGGTAGATCTTGAAATGTGTCGGGCTATTTTCACTTTGATTATATAATAATCATCAACATTTTCATGTGTCTTATAGAGTCATTTTCTGTACAGCACTAGTTTCTTGCAGTTTTAGAAACAGACATTGAGCTGGGATGACTTACTGTATTTTAGTCTATTATGAATGTATTATGAATTTATGATTTTATAGTTTTTGCAGAGAGAGATGTGCACTTAGATATCACGAGTCAGAAACAGAACAGCTAAAACTATCTGACAGAAACTCCATTCGAACTTTCACAGACACAAACGAAATAACTGTGTTTGTGGAATACTGGCTTACGGCATAGTCTGCTATTGTATTTCAAATAGTATGCAAAACATTGTATGCATTGAGCAACAATAGTCATTTTAAACAACAGTAGCACAGTTTACATTGTTGTCACACCTTCAGTCAGGTCACATGGCTTTCACAATATCTCATAAATAAGCACTATGGTTACTTTTTTCTCAGATTTAGGTAAACGTGGGCCGGTTATCTCATGCTGGTGGATGTCATAACCACATCATTTTGGAGTCAAAAGCATTTTTCTTTTTTGAACTTTTTTTTAGAGTAGATGTTTATTCTGATAAAATATTTTTTTCTGATGAAAGTAATTTATTGTGCTAGATATTTTACCAGTAACTGAATTCTGGGCTCATAAAGACATTAATCTTTCCGTTAACGTTTATTTTGTCATAATGACCAGCTCATTATCCCTTGTATATTTTACATTATAAGTGGACTTAAGTGGGAAGAAACGTATAATATAACCCTTTTAAAACGCGACTTTCTGAGTGCTTCACGAGAACCGGCGTGGTTGGAAAATCAAGCAGAAGATGTTCTGTCTCGTTCTCCCACTGAGAGGGATGCTTGATGTTCCCCTCAGTCTCGGTGGTACATTATCATAATGGAGATGTCTGAAAGCCTCCACCATTCACCTGTGTATTCAGTCCCATCCAGAGCCTTTAAAAACAGCACATCTCGACATGATGAACTTCACATTTTGTCCTTTAGTTATTATTTACCATCATGTTAGGGTGTCACGGGCGAGGGTCATCAGTGTTTATGTGGTTGCCAGGGTATCTGGGGGCTTGCTAGGACATTCATAGAGTTTTCTGGGTGGTTGCTTCACTGGTTAAAGTCAGTAGTGTGCCCCTAGAGTTTGTGTGATGAAACTGCAACCCAGGAGGGCCACAGAAACAACACAATGAGCTTGACATCAGTTATTCACTCAGCTAGACAGTATATAAAAAGCTCCTGTATTGTGGTATACAGAACAGTTTCACAGAGTCACAACTGTAAGTAAATATGGTTGTTAAAAGCAGTTTGGAGTTATTTAGGTGCATGTTTAAATCACCAACTCCACATATGAGCAATAATAATACTAATGCTTGTGTTAACAAACACCACTAACCAAATGTTAGGTAACAGGTAACTCGGGTTTCAGTTTTACATCAATACTCGTATGTGTCTGGTGTTTTGTATTACTGTGCTTGTTACTGTTGACGTATTCATAAAAGATTCTTCTGAGCGGTCTGTGTGTTTCTAAGAGGTTTGATTTTCATTGTCTGCATGTTATGCAAGAGGAACATCATTGCAAATAATGTTCTAATGCTTTTTATCGCAGTTCTGTACAACTGAAGTGCAGCTCTTAGAATTAAGACTCATTTTCAGTCACAGAAGGACTTTTTTGCTGACATATTCTCTGAATGGACAGAGAATATCGACAGAGCCCATAACACCACTTGTGACATATTCTTTTACCCAATAGAGGGTTTCCATGGAAACATGAGGTTGTAAAACTATCAGCAATACTTGAGAAATCTTAATGGCTTGAAAAGGCCACTAAGGCAGGAATCAGTTTGAATATGTGCAGAAATTTTAACAAAAATCACTGCTGGAGCTACAGAAATGGATTCACTCTTGTTCAGGCTTGTCACGTTTGTCGTAATTATTCCTAAATTATACATGTTCTTTTGTATCAGGAAATGCTTTTAATTTGTCCAGAAAGAAAGTGTGGGAAGAAAAGACATATTTTTGGGTTTGCGTTTATTATTGCTCAGTCATGCATAAAATTGAGGCACAGTTGCATGATGCAAAAAGCCTTTAGGGGAAGCTATTATATTTGAGGATAAAATGCACTTCTTTTCAGACACAAACAAACACACAACTGTGTACATACTTAAAAATAACTTTCTGTTTAAAACCATTGGTAGTGATTTAATTCTATTCACTGTACTGTCTAGACTATATTAGACAACAGCTGTTTGTACTGGAATGAGTTTTGTTACTGGACAATATTATGATCAGAATTTAAAAATCCTTACAGATTTCTTTCAAACTCCTTTTGATATGCTACAGGACATTTTATCATACTGGAGAACAGATTTGATCTATATCAATAACTGTGTGTTTTGAAGATCTATTTTCTGTTATAGAATGTTGAAATCCTGTAAGAAAGAATTCCAGTATAATCCCATTAGGAATTATTCCAAGTTATGAAGAGGAATTCTGTACACATCCCTTTAGGATTCTTTGACTACAGTGATTTCTGCAGGTTCTCTTTTATACTCTGTTTAATTGAGCTATTTCAAGACACAATGGATGTGATGTAACCCAGCTCTGAGAGGAAACTCATGCACTGATTTCTGGTGAATACTCCAGCTGCTCCGAGTTTATGTATCTCTGGCACTCACAGCTTGTCCCCAAACCATTCCCAGGGAACACGCATACTGATAAAATGTATAGCTCTAATCTACTGTAAGTCACTTTAGATAAATGTTAGTAATACATTAAAAATACTAGTAATACATTTATTTGTGATTTGTGTTTTCCAGGTGAATTCTCATGGAAGTGTAGTTTGTTTGTTTAGGAGAAACTCTCCTGAAAAGCAGGAGCATGTCTATTCCCAACAAGGAACATTTCCAGAACATTGGCTAATGTTCTGTTAAGGTTTTAAAATTTATCAAAAATGTTCTTAAAGTAATGTTAGTAGAACTTAGTAGTAGAAGTTATTTTAACTTAAGTTATATATCATAAATATCAAAAACATTATTCTTAAGTAGTTAGTGGAATCATGTTTTACAAAACATTACAGAATTAAAAATGTTTGAATAACGTTGTTGTAGCTAAGCAATAATGTTAATACAACGTCTAAAAACTGGACATTTTGAACATTACTGGAACTTTCTAAATAATATTTTAATGTTTTTGTAAAACATTAGGCAAATGTTATCACAGGCTAAAATTGTTATCTGGGTTTGCTCTTCATTCCTGTCTAGGAGAAACAACTGAGATATTCAAGAGATCTCATTTGTGAGCCTTATTTCCTGTGGGACGTTTATTGGAAAATAAAACTGAGTGTTGCCAGTATCTCAGCTGACTTGAATATCAGATAATCAGGTAAGTAAAGGCCCATGCACAGCCATTCAAAAACTGGTGAGCATGCATTTAATTTTCAAACACACTTACTCATGGGCTTATGGGAAAAAAGTTATACTGAA
>JAZGTK010000334.1:0-48781 GCA_036877625.1 Ambastaia sidthimunki
GTAGATGATGATGATGATGAAGTAGATGCAGTAGATGATGATGATGATGAAGTAGATGCAGTAGATGATGATGAAGTAGATGCAGTAGATGATGATGATGATGATGAAGTAGATGCAGTAGATGATGATGATGAAGTAGATGCAGTAGATGCAGTAGATGATGATGATGAAGTAGATGCAGTAGATGCAGTAGATGATGATGATGAAGTAGATGCAGTAGATGATGATGATGATGAAGTAGATGCAGTAGATGATGATGATGATGAAGTAGATGCAGTAGATGATGATGATGATGATGATGATGATGATGATGATGATGATGATGATGATGAAGTAGATGCAGTAGATGATGATGATGATGATGATGATGAAGTAGATGCAGTAGATGATGCAGTAGATGATGATGATGTAGTAGATGATGATGATGCAGTAGATGATGATGATGATGAAGATGATGATGATGAAGATGATGTAGGTAAAGATGATGTGAATGATGTAGATGAAATGATAAAGCACAGAATGTTAGACAAAGAAATTGATACAGGACACTGTAGTAAAACAAGCAGGACAAAAACAAATGCAAAAATGCACGGCAGAGGAAAAACAAATTACAGTACATAGTGGTACACAACGTAAATCGATAGACAACAAGGTGAAATCTTGATACAGCACATGCAAAATAAAGAAAATGTAAAGGTGGATGCTATACAGGGGCCAAAACATACAGCACAGGATAAAAAGGTAAAAGTACAATACAGCTGCAAAAAAGTTAAAAAAAAAAAAATACAGAAGATAAAACATGGATTCACTTACCCATTAGTGTAACCCAGAAGGAACCCAATGAAAACAAAATGGTCTTGCCACTTAACATGCAAAAGACACTAACGGAGAAGGAAGAAGAGAGGAAAAAAGTAAAAGCATAGAAGTCTAAAACGTTCATATCACATTTAAGCATTTAAATCTAAAAAGTTACTTGATCACTCACTAGACACCTTGATCCTTCCAAGTGTTTGGCACATACAGTCAGGAGAGATCCTAACAGTCTAAAAGGAAAAGCAGAAAACTTTAGATGTTTTCCAATACATGCAGCATTAGAACATGGTTGGATTGTTGGTGGATTGTTCCTGTAAAACATGCCAATATTTAAAAAATTACTACTATAACTTTACATATGAACAAAGCACAGAAAATGAATTAGAATTTATGGTACCATTGAAAGAGTTAAACAGCGTTGCCACATGTTAATACTTAAAAGACTGGGTGACGTCAGTTTGAGAAATGAACCAAACAAACAAACAAACGTTAAGATTGCAGGTAAAGATGCTGGTAACCCATTAATGAAATAGCCAGACAAGGAGGACCAAGATGACTGCATGAACACTTCAGAACTCACATTTGAGTATTGAAACTGGTCTATGTAGAGGCAGATAACAAGTCTGAGATGATCACACACTTGATGTATATTGGCAAACATAAAAACAATGTTAGACAACATACAAATTGTTAATGATAAAGCACAAAATGCTAAACTACAACACTTTTGGTCCTGTGAAACCAGTATGATTTGACAAATACCACAATGTGAGGGGGGTTCATTCAGAATGAAATTGGATGAGCCCAATAACTGTTACCTGCGAACAAAGTTGAGGGAAAGGGGAATTTCTTCAGACAGCAGAAAGTTCATTTGGTAAAACATTAACCCTTTAATGAAACAACCAAACAAGGAGTCAGATCACGCACACCCATGTTCTAGACAATTCCATGCATTAAACTTCACAGCCAGGTTATGTTCTTTTGGGAAAAGTCTCCAGACTGTTTGGAATACAACAGAACAGTCTGCCACAGAAAGCAACCCAATGATAAAAGCTAATTAATGAACACAGAATGTTAGAAAAAGAAAAGTAAACAAAAAAGGAAATAAAATGATACAGGACATGGTAAGTAAAACAAGCAGCACAAAAACTAATGCAAAAACACAGCACAGGTCAAACAAACTACAGTACATAGCGGTAGACAAATCGCATGAAAGAAATCACATACAGGCAAAATAAAATAAAGGTGGACAATATACAGGGGATAAAACGTACAGCATGGGGTATAAAGGAAAAGTACAATACAGCTGTAAAACAAATGCTAATGTACAGAAGGGAAAACATGAATTCAACACTTACCCATTAGTGTAACCCAGAAGGAACTCAAGGACAAACACTGTCTTGACACTGTAACTCTGCAAGGACCCGGAACAATCTGAGGGAAAAATTAATGAAAGCTTAAATTATAACTCGTCACATTTGAGCATTCAATCTAAGGTTACTCGATCACTCACTACACACATTGATCCTTCAAAGCATTTTGGCACACACAGTTAGGAGAGATCTTGATGTAAAAGGAACAGAAAACTGAAGATCCATTCCAAAACAAAATGCAGCATTAGAACATTAAAACAAAAGAATGGGGTGAGGAAAAAACTTTGCAGGTGGATTGCTCCTGTAAAAAAATTCATATAACTTTGCAATGTTTCAGAGCAGCTTTACATGAGCAAAGCACAGAAAATGAATCAGAATATATGGTACTATTGAAACAGCATTGCCATAACATGTTAATACTTAAGACAAATATTGTGAAGTCAGTGTCAGAAATGAACCAACAATAAACAGTGTAACACAGCAATGGCAGCAACGGATGCTGCTGCAGATTGTCACACAGAGACAAACATTAATCAGTTAGCTACAAGTCATAGAACAAATGTTTAAAAGGAATAAGTTACCTTTAGATAATTGATACAAGCGGATGAAAGTTGCAGCAATTCACTTACGAGAGCCCTTGTAGTAGACCAACATCCATCAAGTATTAGAACAAAGATGAGTTTGAAAATGAAATACAAATGAAATACAATTCATAATAATTGGAATGTCTTAAACAGCTTTGCTAACAAACAGTGCATCACCAATTGCAAGCACATTGGGCCAGGGGAACTACGACAGGCAATAGTTAGAAACAGACACAGCTAAGATGACAGCCAGACTGTTGCAGACAACAAACCAGGAAAGTGACAAAATGGTTCTCAATGTAAGAAACTTTGTAGAGATAAGTTTAATAACTAAAATACTAAAAACCAACCAACATGGATGTTAGACAAACCACTACTTTCTTACAGGACAGCCAACCAGAGGACTACCTGGATCTGCAGTGACAGGGCTGGGTGTAACTAACAGGAAATCGCAGGTATTTAAGGCAATTACATAAAATTCAGATGGAAACGCTACATAAACACTCGTATGAAACTGAAATCACAGACTGGAAGTGTAAACGGTTTTTGTAGTACAGAAAAAGCCTGAAAAAAGTTAAGAGCATAAGGTTTTCTGGAAAAAAAGAACAATAAATTTACAAACAGTCAGTTACTTAAGGCACAAAATAAGCAACAAACCAAGTCAAGTGGAGTGTCATTTAAGCCACATACAAGTATAGTGTAACAAAATATTGCTCCAGGACCAAGTTGCTACACAGGATGACACAGAATTAAAAGATGAGAACCTGCAGAACCAGGAACATAACATGCGTCAGCACCTGCACATTTTAGAAGTCTGCAAAAGACTAGAACCCACAGTACAGAATGTTAAAGGCCACATAAGTATTACAAAAGGGCATTCAACAAACCAGAGCTGCAATTACAAAAGAGTACTTAATTTACCCAAGATGTACTGGAAAAGGGCCATTTCACTTACCAGATTGCTGAATTTGGATGAAGTAATCTCAGCTAGGTTTCTGGTTCTGTGAAATCAGAATGACTTGACAACTGCCACAATTTGAGGGGAGGGGTTCATTCAGAATGAAGTCATCCTGGATAAGCCCAATAACAGTTATCTGTAAACTAATTGACAGAGGGGTATTTCTTAAGACTGCAGAAATCCATATTTGGTTAAACATTACTAACACATCAATGAAACAACCAGACAAGGAGTCAAAGATTTCTGCGCACACACACACACACACTTCAGAACTCACATTTGAGTATTGAAATTAGTCTACGCAGAGCCTGATAAGCCCAAGATGATCACACACTTGATGTACATTGGTACGCATGTTGTAAGGAAAACGGATAACAAATTGTAAGAAACCATTCAGTATAAAATTAACGGCAGCTTGACCCTGGACAAACCTTTACAAGACAACTTAAGTTAACCCCATGTTCTAGACAATTTCATGCTTTAATTTGCAGCCAGGTTATAAGCTCTTTGGGGAAAAGTCTCCAGACAGTTTGGAATACAACAGAAGTCTGCCACAGAGGAAGCAAAACCAATGAAAAAGCACAGAATGTTAAACAAATCAAAATTACATACAAAACACCACAATACTGAAGAAAAATAAAATGATACAGGACATGGTAGTAACAAGCAGGACCAATCAAAACGCAATAACAGCACAGAAAAAAGTACAGCATTACAATGTAAAAAAGTTAGACAATGTAACAGTGTTAATGATACAGCACAGGACATAAGAATGCTTTTTGGGGGGGCCACAAGTAAAAATACAACAGGATGTTAAAAATCAAATGCAACAAATACAAACAGAAATGAGAATGTAAAGGTGGACAAAATATACAGTTGGACACAGCACAGGACTAAAAAAGGAAAGTACAACACAGCCACAAAACAATACACATTAAAACCATACAGAAGGGAAACCATGGATTAAACACTTAAGTGTAACCCAGAAGGAACCCAAGGCCAAAGTGTTCTTGCTACTTTTTACCTGCAAGGACCCCAACTATGAAACATTTTCAGAGGGGAAATTAATGAAATCTTAGAAGTTTCACAACATTCAGCACAATTGAGCATTGAAATCTAGGGTAAGGATCACACACCATCCTTCCAAGTGCTTTGGCACATACAGTCAGGAGAGTTCCTAACAGTCTAAAAGGAAGAGCAGAAAACTTTACATCCTGTCCAATACAACATGCAGCATTAGAACATGGTTAAGACAAAAGAATGGGGTGAAGACCTGGCACTGCAGATTGATTGTTCCTGTAAAATAAATTTGAATGTAAATAGTGGCATAACACTTTGCAATGTTTCAAAGCAGCTTTACTGATAAACAAAGCACAGAAAATGAACCAGAGTATATGGTACTATGCAAGCACAACACTGCTTTGGTTTCCCCCGCTTCCTCAAAACGCATGAACAATCAGTTGGCTACAAATCTAATGGCATAAAGTAGACTTTGGTAGAGCAATGTTTAATAGGAATGAATAACCTTTAGATAAGTGATACAAGCAGATAAACAAGGTGCAGCAATTCAGTTACAAGAGCCATAGTAGCAGACAGTCACACAGCAATCAGGAAATCAAGCTGAAGTTGATCTGATTAGGTTGGGTGTCTTCAGAATATCAATGCAATCAGTCATTGACCCGTTTAACACCATTCAAGACATTGCATTTTCACATGTCCAAATGTGCAGCAGGTAATGATCATTTGTTAGCTCACACACTTAAGATTGTCTTCCAATGCATTACAGAAATGTTTAAAACTGTAAAATGTATAATATATTTGCTCATAGAAATTTTAAATCATTGAAAATAATAAATCAAACAAGGAGCTGGTCGACATGTTTTGGCTGAACGCAAAATAATTCCACAACTCTGTAGTCTTATTAGCACGCCTACAATAGCATTTTGAAGACCTACCTACTAATAAAACCACGATACAACAGCTCTTTATAAATTACAGTAGGCAGGACGACATTTAACAGCACAAACAACAGCTGAACGCCAATATAAACCTTTAACTCAAAAGAAAACGGAAGAATCAACCGCTCGCCGGTTGCAGCGTCTTTAAAATCCGCCTAAAAGCCCGCGAAAGGTGAAAGGAAGAGGAACTCGCCTTTTCCGCTTCCGCTTTTATAACCAATCAGTGTCAGCGGTGACCTTTCAAAGCCAATTTGCCTTTAGTTTCAGATAAATCGTTTCGTCAAAAAACGTGTACAACTAAACTGTTTAAACTTTACACAAAATCAATATATTAACCTGCTGAAAACTGATATAGGTATATGTAAAAATATATGTAAGAGAAGGAGAAAAATATTCTGTGGTAGAAAATTATTATGTATTTTGTTGTTTTATGAGATCTATGCGCGTCTAATTTATGCCGTCATTGGCTCGTTTCCGCGTATGGTCTGAGTGGAGAGGGGTACACGCATTACTCGCTCTGTTTTAGAGTGTTTAAGTGTTTTATTACGCTCGTGAATATGTTGGGTTTATTATTTTACTTTCGAACCAGTTTCAATTCATTTTGTCTATAAAAGTTAACAGAGGGCACGCACTGTAGCTTTGTATGTTTATGGCGGGTTTTATTATCATTATTCTCACCCGCAGCCGTGCTAATGCTGCTCTGTGTCAGCTCAAAATTCTGTGTAAAAAAAAAAAAGAAACAAATAAACGTAAAACATTAAACCATGACTGCTCGTACTCACCCTGACTCTCTGTAAATGAAATGCAGCATCATAGCAGGCCTAAACTTGGTTTAATAAGATTACATTTACAATATAACAATTTATGCAGATATAATTGTTACTACAATTGATCCAAAATGCAGCTGCTCGTCTGGTCTTCAAAGAGCCAAAACGAGCCCACGTCACACCTCTCTTCATCTCCCTTCATTGTCTACCGATAGCAGCACGCATCAGGTTCAAGTCTCTGTTACTCAGTTACGAAACTATTACTGGTTTTGCACCATCCTACCTTCATCAACTCATTCAAATATACACTCCCTCCAGTTCCCTACGGTTAGCAAACGAACGGCGTCTAATCATACCATCCTCCAAACATACTCTGTCACCCCGCAGCTTTACATTCAATATGCCCCGCTGGTGAAATGATCTTCCACACTCGGTTCGATCTGCCTCATCCCACAACATATTCAAAAACGTCTTAAAACCACCTCTTTCAGGAGCACCTTACACCACCCTGACACTCATCTCACACACACAAAAAACCCCGAACTCTTTCTTCTCCCTTTCTCAACAGGAATCCACTCAGGTACTGGAGCATTGTACACTAGGGGAAAAAATGTATCTTTGTATGGCTATGCGCGCTGTCATCTTGTGATTAATCGCTTCTTTGTTTTCTTCACTTTGTAAGTCGCTTTGGACAAAAGCGTCTGCTAAATGTAAATGTAATAATTGTGTCAATGCATTTGTGTCCTCAGCAACATAAAACAATGCAGAAAACACTGGCCTTCTATACAAATTGTATTTGATACATTTAACGACTGTATGGCTGTGCTAAGTGCTAACTTAAATCTAAAAAGATAGCCCCAAAACATAACAAATATACAAAAGACTGTTATCAAATGGTTACTTTATTTTAACATCAGTACATACGTTTGATACAGTACAAAAGCAGAATATGTTGATCTTGGAAGAAACAGAAAGAGATTAAGAGTGTGAGAACACAAACTGATCTGAAAGGGTTCTGTCTGCTTTACTGATACTTTTTATTAGTACTTTAATGTTACTGCTTGATTGACTTTTGATTATACAGGCTCTTATATACTTTTTAATTTTTTAATGAGTATTTGTGTGAAACCATGTTTATTTAATGTTCCTATGACATTGTAAGGACTCTCTTTTACCATGCCAATAAAGCCATTTAAATCTTAAATCTTGAGAGTGTGTGAACGAGATGCTGTTGTCATTTCTGCTCACATATCTTAAGTGTTTTTATTTTACTGTATTAGGAATTGTGTGATATAAATTCATCAAGCCCAGAATCATCTTGAAGTAAAGAACAATCACTAATTTAAACAACATTAAGAAAAATCACAAGACCCTGAAATACAGGCAGTGGAAAAGGATCACAAAGTTACACTTCAAGATGTGAGAAACAAGCTCTAGATGCTGAAAGCTTTTTAAAACATTTTCTTTGGACTTTAATTTTGCTTAAAATAAAAACATGCACTAAAAACATTTATAATAAACTGTAACAGAATGAAAGACAAGTAACTTGCTGTCACGTAGAGTTAGGAGTTACATCACCAGCAGGATTAGAACACAATATGAACACAGTAACTTTGACTACAATAATTCAGATTAATCAGATTTTACCATACATATTACCCCCCCCAAATGTCTCGCAAAACTTCATTCTAAACAAAAGAAAATCAAATTTATACTGAAATAAACTATGTAATTGTGCAATGTTGTCACATTAGTACAGAATTCTGACTCATTCTGAAGACCTCACTCCTTATCACACATACACACACACAGAGATTCATCAGAATTGTGACAGCAGCACATTCAGAGAAACTTTATTCCAGCAGAAAATTGTTTATAATTTATTAAAACGAAATTGATTGTAACACTACAACAATTTTTTCCAAGCCTAAACTCACTTGCCTGTAAAATATTTTTTGTGCATCTCTTTGCCTGCAAAATATTCTTTGTGAAATTCTCACATGCAGAATTGTGGCACATTTAAACACCTTTGAGATCCCATTATTATATGCAGTAAATTTGTTACTACATCTCTGTATGGAAATACCATATCTTGTCTGATATTTGAAGTCACTTAAAAGGTAGAAGTCTTAATGATAATTGAAAAACTGAGATGACATTATAAAACAATCCTAACTGGATAATTTTTTGTGGTCTGTAAGTTTGTCTGACCAAAACAGATTCAACAAGTACTATCATAACAAAGGAAATAAAAATGTACAGCTTACGGCCTGCAGACAATCTTTAACACACAGGTTCTCACATTCATCCCATTAAACTGAATACATCATAATTAATAACAGCGCAGTAAAAGCTTATGTGTTCCTGTAGCTCAACTGGTAGAGCATTGCGTTAGCAGCGCAAAGGTTGTGGGTTCGATCCCAGGGAACACAAGTACTTTAAAGGTAAAGTACTTTACCTTAAGGTAAAGTAAAGTAAGGTAAAGTATTTTTACCTTAAATTCACTAAGTCGCTTTGGATAAAAGCGTCTGCCAAATGTAAATGTTATACGTGTAAACATTATAACTGCATTTCCTGTCTTTTGGGAGACGACATGTGAAAATATTTACACTTTTTACTATTTTATACTAGTATAAGAATGGTATAAAAGTTGCTTTAGTTTTTAAATTCAGGTCAAGAGCCAGTGTTAAGACTAGTGTTAAGTGTTAAGACTACTCCAGTGATCAGAAAAGGGTTACAAATGTGCAATTATTCACGTGTGGTTTCAGAAATGTGGAACAATTTATTTTGTCCTTAAAAATTGATTTTATAATAAAGTTTATAAGCTTCCTGTGCTGCATATCCTGATCACAAAGCAGAACAGACAACGAGAGGAAGGGAGAGCAAATTCTCTGCCCTCCACTGATTTAATCGCCACAGCCACTCTGAGATCTTACTGGGAGTTGGTGTTGTGGGCGGGGCTCTGGTCAGCCTCCAGAACATGTTTTGGCATCATCCTGCAAACAGCAATAAAAGAAGAGCAGGAAAAATTATGAAAGATCTGTTGAGGTCATTAAGTATTTACACAAAAATGACATTGTCACTCAATGAACGCTATTGTCTCGTAGAGTAATTAATAATTTAAATATCTAAGGAAAATACAGTTAGTCAATTCAAGGAGTCTTCTGGGCTTAGTTCACTTTATACTTAATGGACTAAACACAATGATTACCACAAACAACCAAATACATTGCATCCCTTTTTGGTCATAAAGTAACTGTGTTTTCCAGCTTTGTTTTGGTCATGACATGATTTGACAGATTAAACATTGTGTCTCTGTTAATATCATTTACTGTTTGTACTTACACTAATGTATAACACATATAATGACAAAGTTACGGTTAGTCTGCAGTTTAGTACTTATTCTTAAGCTTAAAAAGAAACACACTCAAGTTTACATGCTCCTGCAATTTTCAGTTAGTGTTTCTGTAGCTCTGGTGAGCCAACACACTATAAGCTATCAAATATAAACTGTCTATATAAACTAATATTGGCATTCCTAGTAAGGCATGACAATACAGTGTCATTGGAAATTATTTAGAACTATATCATCAAAATGACTGTAAATCAAATATGAACCTGCAGAGGCTTTCAGCACGGCTGCTGATGTGACTGGAACTGTCGGCTTTACTGCGTCTGTCAGCTGAGCCTCTCTGCTCCGCCCGCTCTTGTAAGGATGTCTCTGAGGAATTATGCTGCTCGGAGATGCTCTGGCTTGGAATAAAGTGGTTGCTGGATGCCATAGAAACAGGTGTGTTGTCAGGGATACTGGTGACAGGAACATGAACCCCTGTGCTGGTGCCCATAGATTTAGAGATGACCTTGAGTTTATGAGAGGAGGACTTGTAGTGCTTTGATTTGTGCTGTACACGGTTGTTGTGTTTAAGGAAAAACTCACAGGACTCCTGCAGAACACGCCGACTCTCACTAATGGGACTGAAGCACAAATGTCAAAACACACATTTAACATTACTCACTTTAGTGATATATTGCACATATCTGCCACTCTCCCTCTATAACAGGTTTTCAAAGCAACAATTACACATCAAATCCGTATATATACACACACACACACAATATAATGAACTGGAAAAGGTGGTCTTACTCTTTTTTGCGAGTCCGGCTAAAAAATGATGCCCACTCTGTGCAGGTTTTCTTGCTGCTGACCCAAAACACAGCCGATATTCCCACTACAAGCGTCATCAAATATTTCATCAGAAACAGAGAGAGCTCAGGACGGGCCACATCAGCACTCTACAATCAAACCACAAAGAACATTCAACAAAGAGCTCGATGTTGGACATATTTCCATCATCTTTGAGATATAAAAACTTTTTTTATATCTTACGCTGTGAGAGCAGGGAATGCCATATTCCTGACAGTGCTGGTTGATCCAGTTCTTCTCCCAGGTGCCACGATGGACCTGTTCGTACAGGTAGCACCCAAGCAGCGTCAGCAGAGGGAGAAGGTAGAGACAACTAAAAACTCCAATGCGGATCATGAACTTCTTTAGCTTCTCCTGGTTCCGTTCGTCGTGCTGGATAACCTGCCGCACGTGGTTCAGAGACACGATCCCCGCCAACAGCAGCGAGAGGCCAGCCAGCACCCCCACCGCTAGTGGGGCCACGACGAACCAGCGCAATGCCAGCAGGTCATACAGGCCCACAAAACAGACTCCACTGATCCCGTCTCCCTCCACTTTGTTCAGTGCCAATAACACAACAGTAAGCACTGCAGGAAGACCCCAGGCCACTGCATGGAACCACACAGCCTTCTTTTCAATGGCTTCACAACTCCACTTTGGCCCTGCAGCCAGAAACCAGGTGATTGTCAGGATGACCCACCACACCATCCCTGCGGTAGAGAAGAAGTACAGCAGCATGAAGAGCAGCGTGCAGCTGCGACTCTGGGCACCCATCACCACCGTCGGCAAGCGGCCTGGCACGCTGGGCTTGTTGCATGCGGCCTCGTTACCCACCAGAAAGCCAACAAAATAGATGAAAGAAACAAAACTGTAGCAAATAGCGTAGAAGATGATCGGCCGCTCAGGGTAGCGGAATCTGCTCACATCAATGAGGAACGTCAAAAAGGTAAAGAGAGTAGCACACAAGCACACAACAGAGCACACGCCAATGAATGTCTTAGTAAAGTCAACTTCGTGGCCATTAAGATACATGTAGTCACACGGAGGCGCGCAGTCTTGAGCCCCAAGAAATGAGCCGCCCTGACTGGGGCGAGTCTTCAGTTGAAGAGGGCACCAGAAACCCATATCCCTGTTGGCTGGAGGAGAGCTTCTGGGTGTGGTGGCATCTGCTATGGGTGAAACAGCGGAAGAAACGTGGCATGATTCCAATCTAGAACACGAACAAAAAACAAAACAGCTGTTATGGTTAGACACTACAGAGTCCTGTTTATCTCAGCTTCATTCACTCCTGGATTTCACAACAGTGATTCAACACCATTACACCAGCTGCTCTGTTGTCATACAATTTAAACAACACAGAACCTGTAAACATTGTTTCTTCATACCTAAATTCCAAGTCCTGCCAATCACATGGATCAATCTTAAAATACATTTTTAATTTGGGTTGATTAATAATCAGTTCAGAATGACGAAACTCTTGACTGGATAAAGTATTGTAATAGTATTGTCAGTATCACACCCATCGTGCCCTCAAGGCCTTTCAAAAAGTAATTTGTTCTAGCGCTTCCACACTCTGATGGAGCAGGTTTCTCTAGAGTGTCACAAAAAACAGGCCTTCATCACTGTTTTTACAATGAGTAAAGCAGAAAGTAAATCTCCAGCACACAAACACAACTGCTCCAGAATGACTTGATTCATTTTTGACTATTTATTATTGATTAGTCCTGACGCTACACCTGTCACACTTTAGTTCTGAGGGCCAGCTGATCCCAAACGTAATCATGTCTCGGCTGCAGTCAGACACCACACGCTCGCATAGCTCTCTGCACGGACGCAAGACATGCGTGTGTTCTGTGCACTCTGGAACAAATGCTTGGCAGAGGAAGAGATGCACGTCAGGAGAGCAGCGCAGGTTTGCCAGGGGCATGAAGTGCTAATCAAACACAAAGAGAGAAAAAGAAAAGAAGATCAAAAATGTGACAAACAAGAATAAAGTTTTCAGTGGACACTTTCAGCTACTGTTAGATTCCATTGTTTGTGAATCTGGTAATAATTCAGTTATTTCTTTCAGTCAGGAAAGAACCTTAAACCAAATCTTCTACAAACATGTGGTTTTCTCCTTTCAGAGCAAAAATGTTAATAAACTGCAGTAAACAATAAAACAGGGCACAAGTTCTCAGAAATACAACCTTTGTATCCACAATGAGTTCATACCTTTTTGAAAAACATTTCTATCATTGTCTGTAGGAATATTACTTATTACAAAAATGTCCAGAAGTAAAAGGATAAAGTGAAAGTACTAGGTGTAACATGACTCATTACTTTCAAACAATTTTTAACCAATGTCAAGACTTTTTGAGTTATTAATAACGAGTCTTCCCTTGCTTATAATCTTTAGAAGGTTATACCCCCACACATTGACTATGCCCCACATAAAAGAAACTGAATTTGCATCTTTTGGAGAAAAGTTTGACCTCACATGAAACAAAAAAGAAATGACCAAATTTACCTTCATCTTGATGGTGGCGATGTCCTGATCATAGTGCTCAAGCATGTTAGGGAAAAATGTGTTGTTGTAATGCATGTCATGGCACCACTGCACACGCACTGGCTCACATGTGAACAAACTATGGGTCATACAAGAGTCCAGCAACAAAGTGATGCACAACCACAGCAGGATCTGCATGGTCCACTGCAGAAGAACAGTCTGGAGATTCAGGAGGGGTTGAGGTGGTTTTCCAGTCAGCTAGATTAAATTAAATTTGTTAAAACATAAAAAAGAGAAATATCTAAAACTTTGGATCAAAGCAACGGTTTAAAAAAGTAAATTTGAGTGCTATCTGTCTCTAAACAGAGATTATAAATTAGCATACCTGAACACAGTGGCAGATTCTAAACTAAGAAAAGTCCTGACCCTGTACAGACTTAGTGATCATAACCTCATTATAGAGACAGACAGACCTGACCACGTACAGACAGACCTGACCCTGTACAGGTTCAGTCATCATAATCCCACTATACACACAGACAGACCTGACCCTGTACAGACTCAGTCATCATAACCTCACTGTAGAGATAGACACAGACAGACCTAGCTACCAAAAGCTAGGTCTTTTTTACACATTTACACATTTTCCCCAATTCACAGACCACCACAAAGACTTTAACCAAACACAACAAAGGACATCCATTCTGGAAAACTCTCAGCCAGCTCAAACCTGCTGTGAGGTACATCAAGTCTTGTCATGACAAAAGAACAAGCAGTGGAACAGACGCAAAACACTGCACAACACACATAACTGATATGACCGGATCTGGTGTCTCTCGTCTTTTTATTAGTTTTTTATTGGTACTTTTATTTTACAGTCTATACAGATATATATATATATAGATTCTGTAAACTGTATGCTTCTATTTATCATGTATATGTGTGAGTAAAATGTCTATTTAATGTTTCTACACTTTGGCAATGTAAAGACACTTTACCATGCCAATAAAGCTATTTGAATCGTCAGTCTTGAATATATCGATCATCTACACGAACACAGATACACACTGAGTTTTGTTATAATAGAATAAATATTTCTGTGCTGTAACTTCACAGTTTACAGAAAAGTCTGTTTAAATTTGACACGCCGATTTCAGTTTGGTAATCAAGTATTTACAAAAAGTGTATTAAAAGACTAGAACATCAAATCTAGTAACTTTGAAGTGTTTTATTAACGTTTGTTCACACGTTCATTGCATTATTACATTTGTCTCTAATGACGATCATAAACAGAGTTAGTAAAAAAATCTGTTTACAGGCAGGGAATACGCTGATTTAGTAGAAGTGCTCCTGAGAACTGAAACTCATGAGATTGTGTGTTATTATACGTACAAGATCCTCTTCTCGTTGTCCGAGTGTGCGGTTGTGTTTAAAGTCTTCGATCCGTAAACGATCCTGTAGGCCAGAAGGGAAGTTTGTGACTTCCTAAAAAACGGGAGTTCTGGAGTTTGCGCATGCGCCCAACATGCCCAGTTTTACTAAACTGCAGTGTGCACTGAAAGATCGGTGGCAATCTACAGCTGTGAAAGTGGAAAGATGCGAAGCGTTTAGTTTACTCACAATACAATGAAATATATAAACATCTGAACCCAGTCCAAACAGCAACTGTATTATACCTAAAAACAAACGTCATACATATTGCTACATGTTTCAGAAATGTGCATTATTGTATTGTTTGCATTATTCTATTGTTTGCGACTTTTATTCTTATATGATTGCTCCTCTTCTACGTCACCATTACACACTAACACCTGCATTGTTCTGTGACTGTATTATGATGTACGTTAATGTTTTTATGTTTTGTGTATATAATGTGTATGTATAATGTAATGTAGTGTAGTAGTAATGTAATGTATAACATGTATAGGTATATGGATGTATGTGTCACTCAGGTGTTCAATTGTTGTTAAATTACCAAGTCTGATTTTTAGTAACTCATACATACTGGACCAATAAAGAAGAAATCAGATTTCATACTCAAAACTATGGTTGCCAACTCACTCCTGTAAAATATAGTACCTGATTAATTAAACAGGATCTGAAAGGAGTGAAAAGAAAACATTTTCTTAATTATATAAATATTTTAATTGTTCTTAATGTCTGAGTTCAATGTTCAGAAATACACACCTACATGCACCTCAGCAAACAATATGAGACTTAACTTGAATGAGACACTGAATCAATATTATAGTTTGATTACATCTCACAATTTTGTAAATTTTTTTCAAATATATTATACCAAACAAATATATAGACAACTACTGCATCATCTTAGCTTCACAAACTCATACACATGTTCCAGATCCCTACGGTCAGCAAATGAACATTGCCCTGTAATACCCTCTTCTAAGGGCACACAATCACTTACTCACAGTGTGGGAAAATATTACTCTTTCAGACATTAAAACACGGCAGAGAACTCCACAAAGTGTTTCCTTTACCCTTATTCACTGATCCAGGACCTACATACAGCACAAGCTCAGTTACATACAGTAAGGATTGCAGTTAAAAATGACACGTCCAAAAATTATCCTAATCAAACCATAAAGCACTTCATGGCCTAATGATTAGACAGTCAGACTTGTCATCTAACTTTTTTATCCTAGTTGAAAACCTTCTTACATCCTGATAGCAAAAACCAAGTGGTCTAATAACAGATACTATCTGTGGAAGGCACAGGGGCATAAAATGTTCATCGGATCATTGCATTTGGTTCAAATGCAAAATATGCATATGATCATGTGTTGGAGGTGTTGCTTTGGAGAGTGCTCTGAAGGGATGCTTTCAAAGCAAAATTGCCTGCCCTACCATTAATAGAAAATACAACGTGTGACAGAAAGATTAATGGTTAAAGACTGAACATGTATAAAAATCTAAACACATCATGAAGTGACTTTATATCAGTTATCTGAAACTGAATTCATTTCCATCTGTCACAAACATTTCTGTGCTCCCTCTGTGATAGACACTGTTTGTAGTCTCAATTATTTACTGCATAGAAACTATTTACTGATAAAAACTGCATAATTTACTCTATTTACTCATGCATAATTGCATAATAAAAAAGAGAATGGGAGAACAAATAGTAAAACAGAAGAGTCTTTAAGAATGTATCATTATATTAAAACCAATAGGAACAATTTACAAAATCCTAACAAAGCTAAATGTCAGCAGTCTCCCAGTAAGCAAGCCAACAGTGGCAATGAATCAAAACTCCTTTGTGTATTATATGCTTATCGTTGCCTCAGACAACATTTTGCTCTGTTTTGGATAAACCTCTGCAAGATAATAATATGTAATAAATATAGTAATATAATAAATGTAAATATAAACATGAAATAGGCTACTTTTGGGTGGGGAGCAGTGAATGTTTAATCTCAGTACATATTTGAGTATGATTTGTTTATGGTTCCGTTAATTTCCGCGTGTTTGGACTGAAGAAACTTCATTTCCCATCAGCCTTCAAAACCGGAAGAAAGCACGCACGTGTGTTGTTAGGGCTTAAGCTGCAGCTACACAGCGGAAACTTATACACGATCCGGTTCAATCATTTCAAATATATTGAACGCATTAATAGCGTTTAAGGTAAATGCCCTGTGTATGTATGTATATATAATAATATATATTATTATTCTGTGCATTGTGTTTGTGTAATGTTGTGTGTCTGTATAGATCAAAGTCTTTCCACCTATTGCACTAATGAACATTGTGGAGTGACAAATTATTCTCAGTTTTGTTTGCGTTTCAGATGACTGGCGCAAAAGACAGAATGAAACAGAAAAAGATGAAAAATCAGCCGAGAAATGTTATTTTTAATAGCACAGGTAATAAACTCTATGATTCTGTTTGTTTCAGATTGTGTATTTTCCGTGACAATTTTGATGGGACAGATGTTTCATTGTTATCAGATATTTCATCTTCTGCAGATGGCAGTGCTGAGAGAGGTCAGGGCTCACCAGCCAGCGGCTGGGTCAGAGGTTGTCAGGCGGGGGGTTATGCCTACAGCCAAGATCTGCCTAAATACATCACAGGTGATCAAACGCAAAAAAAGACGTTTAGAATGTTGTTCCTGCCTGACTTTCTTCTGTGGAACACACAAGCAGATTGCTGTACCCACTGAACTACAGGAACACCTGTGTTAAGAACACATTTGTGTGTGAATGCAGTTTACACACTGAAATTCTGATTCTTCTAAAAGTTCTGTGTACACATTCCTTCCTGAATACATCTCAATGAAAAAATGCAGTAACGCTAATCCAAATGACCCATGTGCTGTGTATCAAGTCTGAAGTCGCTAACTTTGTGTGAGGAACAAGCCCAAAGATATTTCTAACTGAAAATCATCTTGTATGCAACAGTTCTAAAATCAAATTCACACTTCCACATATTAAAACTTGTCACAGTCTGTCACAAGGATAATCATTATTGTCAAACTTATCAATGTGATTTGACCGGCCCTATTTTATTGAAGACAAACATGACTGATGTTTAAAAGTTGCATGCTGATACATTTGTCGGTAATAATGTAGTGTTTCCCTCATTCACATTTGTTGTATGGAAAAGATTTGTGTGATCTGCCTGCTTTATGTGTTCCTCAGAAAAATAAGTTGAGTATATATGACATGATGATTTTGTCTTTATCGGGTGAACCTTTCATTTTAAGGTTCTGAGATCTGTGTGTGTTTTTGATCTCATATGTTCTGCAGCTTCTTTCTTTGCTAAAGCTCGTGCAGCAGAAGTCAATGCCATGCTGAAGGCTGTGAGCAAACCCACGGGCAGCTGTCATGTCTTCAACACTCTGCCAAAGAACATGCGCAGACGAGCCATGAGTCATAACACCAAGAGACTGCCAAGCCGTCTGCGTGAGGGTGCCAAAAAACTGGTACTGGAAACACTTTACCCCTAAACTGCTGCCTTAAGACATTTGTTTTATATAATAAATGCTTCTCCATGTGTTTTGGAGTGGAATGTGATATGGGTTATTCAGTGTGATTCTGGGTGGTTTGTTGTGATATAGACGATGCATTGTGATTCAGGGCTATTCAGCATGTTTTAGGGTGATTCAGCGTTAGTAAAGGCAAGTTTAGTATGATTAAAGGAGATTCAACATGAATAAAGGTGATTCAGCATGATTAAAGGTGACGTGGTTCTAATTCAGAGTGATTCAATGTGATTCTGTAGTTCACTGTAATGCGGGCAATTCAGTGCTGTGGTGTGTGCAATGGATTCTGGGATTCTTGTTATATCTGTGTTGGTTGTGTGTCTGTGTGTTTAGATGCAGCGCAGTCAACATGCAGCAGAGAAGAAGAAAGAACCACCCAAAAGCAGGAGTCGTAGAGCTCGTCGTCGTCATGGCAACCTTCTTCTGGAGTTCAACCGCAGACAGAGAAAGAATAAGTGGCTTGAGACACACATTTGGCATGCCAAACGCTTTCACATGCTGAAAAAATGGAGCTACTGTCTCCCACACAAACCAACGGCAAAGGCTTTTAGATCCAGCTACAGAGCAATGAACACCCACGCCTTACTACAGGTTACACACTCACTGTTATGCTGAAGTATGTCATGTTAGGATGTGGATACAGTCATACACTCTGCCTTCTTAAACCATTGTTACGTTTGAGAATGTTTTTTTCCTGTAATGTGGTGACTATTTGCAGTAGTTCAGTAAACACATTGTTGCAGTTGAAATGTGTTGGAATGGCAACCGTTTGTACATTTGTTTTGCCATACAATTATCTGAACTGTGTCTAGACAACACAACAGAAAATAATAAGTGTAAATATCAAAGAAAAATAATGGGACAATCTTAAACCAAATATTGAAGTTACAAATGAATTAAACTGAAGTTTAGTGCTGAAGACACAGACACATTTTCCTGTCACTGTCCAGAGGGTTGAGAGTTCAGGGTTTCCACTGGTTTCTTGATTGAACTCCTCATATGAACTCACTCTATCGTGCTGTTTGTCTCTTTCAGGATTTATCATACTTTTGTTGTTTGGAGCTTCAGGGTTCTGAAGAACACCTACTAAAATCACTCACACGACTCACCAGCAGCCAAACAGGTTTGTGTGTGTGGGGGGGGGACTTTGTTATTCTTAGTCATGTGTGTTGTTGTCTCTGAACTGTGTGTGTTTTGTAGGTCCCACATTTGCTGCAGAGTTGTTTCTTTCAGGTGCACGCCAGGGCAGTGTTTACCTGTACAAAGCGGACCAGTATCCTCACGGACATCTGGGTCCCACTGACTTCCTGTGGAGGCCCCGGGGCCCTGACTCATCAGACAGACAGCTGTGGATCTGGGTCCATCCAGCCCTCAAACAGGTGAAACTTTTTTTTGTTAACCAGTAGAAATTGGGGGATTAGTCAGGTATATGTGAAACAGGCGTATGTTCAGTTGTGTCTTGAAGGTTGTGATGGTCATCAGATCACCTTATTCCACCAGAGAGGAACAGAAGGGGTGAATGTTTTTGAGAGCAATCTGGTGCCTCGCTGAGATCAATCAGGCATCACTCATTTACTTATCGTAGATGGCAGGGGGGAGTATATTTGTAGAAGTGAGTTGAGGTAAGATGGTGACGTTTCAGACTCTTCTGAAGGCCAGTGTCACATATATTACCGTAAAACTTCCTCCATTTACTGACAGATAGCACTTTAGAGGTAGTCACTCTGTCTGCAGCAGTAAAGCTAGTGAGCTGTAATGTTGAGGTAAAAAAAAAAAATCTGTTCTAAAAAGTCAGAAAAGAATGTGTTTAGTTCCACACTGAATGCCTGTAGACCGTCTTCATAGCGGTTATGGTTGACTTTGAGTGTAAATTCTGATTGGGCTGCATAAGATTTTCCAGTAGTTTTCAGTGGGTGTAGTTTCTTCTAGAGCAGGTTCATTGAGTTAAAGGTGAACAAACAGAACATGAACGGAGTGTGTGGATATGATGTCATAGATATGGGAATAACACTCAAAACATCGAAATAATCAGAGGCTTAACACTCTGAACAGTGGCTAAAATGTTAGTACATCTACAGTTCATCTGTGTTGCTGCTATTTAAGCATAGACCATGCATTCACATTTATTTTTAAACTGCATCTGCATCATGTTTTTGTCACACTTTGTTCTGTTTCAGTCTGACAATGGCATGTTGTGTCTGTGTGTGTGATGTGTGCGACTGTATGTGGGTGTTAGGATGTCCTTTCAGAGCTGCAGCTGGTATGTCAATGTTTTGAGGTTGTGTCAACCTCTGAGTGTTGTTCTGCTGAGGACCCACATGTAGGGAAGAAGAGGAAGAGAGAACATGAAGACAGCATTCATCGTCCCTCCAAAAAGCTCTCGGGTGACATGACACGGCCTGCTGAGATGCCTGTGTGTTGGCGGTCGGCTGATACTGCTGTCACTATCAGGTCAATACAAAATCTTCAAAAGTTTCTTACCAAAATGTTTAAATTATTATTTAAACATAATTATTATGTTAAATAATTATGTTAAAATTCATGTTGAAGCAGGATAAGTAAATCACTTTCTCTGCTTGTGTTCTGTCCTGCTCCTACCAGACAAATAAAGTACAGGAGAGTTTCAGGGTCGATTCTCTCTCATGGATGTGATTTTTCTCTTATGATGAAATTAATTATGACATGCTTCAAATCACATGAGGTTTATACACGGGACTTACTCCGTTTAACAATTTATTATATTCTGTTTAGTGACCTCACCATGGAGATTGTGCGCTATCGTTTGATTGGTCCTCTGGCCCATATGGTGCTCACAGACACACTTCAGCCAGCCAATGAGGTGAGAGATCAGTGATGACATCACATTCATGCTCATTTGCTACCCAATCATTCACGTGTTGATAATCTAATTTCTGCAGGATAAAGAGACGGTTGAGCCACCAGGATTCTGGTGGACCAATGACCATAAAGATCAGACCAACATAAGCATCCATCAACGGCAGACAGACATATTTCGTCTGCTAAGAGGTTAACACCGTGTGTGTGGGTGGGTGTGTGGGTGGGTGTGTGTGTGTGTGGGTGGGTGTGTGGGTGGGTGGGTGTGTGTGGGGGTGTGTGTGGGTGTGTGTGTGTGTGTTCGTTCATGTTCATTTATCAACAGTGTTAAGGCCTGTTTAAAGCTGGACAAATGTTCAGACAGAAACAGTGTAGCAATAAACATTTTTAAACCCAGTGTCTGGTATTCATGACACAGATCAGCTTCTCGCAGTGACATGCTACATCCAACACTGTCATCTTTTCGTTTCTCCTGATCGGAACCATAAACATCAGTA
This sequence comes from Ambastaia sidthimunki, assembly GCA_036877625.1. Taxonomy (NCBI): domain Eukaryota; kingdom Metazoa; phylum Chordata; class Actinopteri; order Cypriniformes; family Botiidae; genus Ambastaia; species Ambastaia sidthimunki. Next base: position 21,459 of record JAZGTK010000334.1, read on the forward strand.
TTTCTGCTGTGTACAGGCGACACCTGCTGCCAGAGGGTGAATGTGCAACAAATCACCCGTGAAACTGATTGTACATGAGACTCTGACATGATTTCTGGTGTGAACAGGATTTAGGGTTTTGCCAAAACAAAAAGTCCATAAAACAATAAGAGTCAATAATGTGTCTTCACTTATCTAGCTGGATGTGTGTGTTGCAGGAGTAAGTTCAACAGGAGAGCTTCCAGCAGGCTGCGTGTTAGGACTGACTGTAGATGACCCTAGACTCACTTTACCTCAGAGACGTGGTAAAACTGTCCCTGACCTACAGCAGAGTGCAGGTACATGCTGTGTGTGTTTCTGACCCTGAGCTCTGGGAGCTTCTGTGTTTCCTTGCAGATAAACCAGGTTTAAATCCTGACAGGATCTGAAATCTGTGTGTCTCTTTAAGACACATTCAACCAGTGCAGACACATTCAAGTCTCTTTAAGACACATTCAAGTAGTGTTTGACTGCAGCTTATTCAGGTGTGTGTGTGTTAGAGGGTGACCGGGTGAGAGATTTGGTTGTTAGAGGGGTTGCCGCTCACTGCAGTGAAAGTGCGCTGTGGAATGCGTCTGTTCGACACAGTGTGACACACAATCGAATGTCTGAGCAGGTAAAAAAAACATGCACGTCAATGCACTCACTGACTTTACAAACTATTACATGGGTCATATTATTTTTACTGAGCAGTATTGGTCAAAACTAAACCAGATTTATTTTTTTATGATCATTAAAAATGTTGTATGTGTGTCTTTTAAGATTTTGTCATATAAATGGTCTCTGTTTTAATTTGCTAATTGGTATCTCTTATATTAAATTAATAACAGTGAGTTCTGAAAAGTATTTTTTTTTTTTTTTTACCTGTGCAATTTCACTCTTTAACATTTTGTTGTAAGGCAGATACTTAACATTGGCGTTCAAACTCAACATTTAAATAATTTCTGAAGTGTGTGTGTGTCAGGAACTTAACAGGATGAGGAGTGAGGCATTGGTTCCAGGTTCGAGGCTGACCGTTCCTCCACAGGCCCGTGTTCCAATACTGTTGGTTCATCAGGCAGGTCATGTGTGCGGGGATGAGCAGAGGCACTGGGGCTCTGGATGGGATCTGCTGCTGCCCAAGGGCTGGGGAATGGCATTTTGGGTCCCTCTGGTACAGACCACACAATATAAACATCTGATCCAAAATACGTTCAAACCACAGGAATTTGTGTAACACTTACTATAAACAATTTCCCATTCAAATATTTTCTGATTTTGACACCTGATGTTTCCTTCAGTTTGTACCTTGAAACACAATTCTCAATAACAATAATAGAAAATGGTGCTTTAAATATCTTGAACTGTAAATGAGGCATTTAACTCAACATGTGAAGTGCAGTGTTAATGTGTGCTGTAGGTTTATCGGGGTGTTAGGGTTGGCGGTCTCCACATCAGTGTCAAACATTCTCAGTTTAAGGGTCAACCTCACTTCCCTCATGATTATCCAGACTGCCTTGCAGGGGCTCTGTTTCAATCGGAGCAGGAGACGGAGCTTACAGAAAAGTTTAAAAGGTGAGGAAAAGACGGAGACAAAATAACTCTATTATGCTTTAAGTTAGAGATTGACACCTCCTAAGCTAAACTGAAAATTTAAATTTTTCACTGTCAGACGCCCTCCATCAAAACGCACCAACTATGTTAAACATGGTTGCCTTGCACCATTCTGTTGCCCCTGGCAACAGCTGACGGAGGAATGGGAGGAGCTAGTAAAGCTGAGCACAGAGACAACAAGCAGCTGCAAAAATGGGCCACCTGACTTAACAGTTTTGAGGTGAGACAGGTTGACATCTCAAACACAAACCTTTTCTCACACGTTTCAAATCCTTTTTAGTATTCTGTAGCTGCTTTCTATATGCTGGAAGTTTTCATATGCCCAAGAAAACAATTATTTAATAAAAATAACATTAAAATTTGATTATTTTAAATCTTATTTCTCTGAATCTCCTTGATAATCAAGTCATCAAAAGTATATAAAATATTTCATTTCAATCACATTGTATGTGATTCTTTTTGGCCAGTTTTGTTCTTGGGCAACTTTGTCGTGCTGTAGTGTTGCGTAGTGTAGTGACCATGTGCTTCATCTAAACAAGACTGTGGTCAGAGTTTCACAGATAATTATCTGTTGGCGGTCTATGATAAACCTGCTATAACTGATCATGTGTTTCAGGAGTCTGAAGGTTTTAAGGCAGCTGTCAGGCTGGTGTCGTCCTTCATCTCGGGGTTGGCAGTCTTCACAAAGAACCCGTCTTCCACTAACTCCTGAGGCAGCAGCAGCACTGCAGAGAGACTGGGGGCGGAGTCTGGTGTGGGTGCGTTTGCGTTTGTTAAGTAAGGGTCAGCCAGCTTTGCACGCCATGGTGTGCATCCCCACATCCTCTGATCTCCTGCATCTTCTTAATGACGGACGCAGCTGTGGCCCCCAGGAGCCTCTGCACAAAGACCACTTCAAAAACCTGCTAAAGCGCAAACACAAAACCAGCCCAGCCCCGAAAGATTTAAATGATGCCTCTCCTTTGAATGACAGTGGGGGTTTGCCTGTTGACCTCCTGAAGGGCGTGTGGCCCCAGCCTCTGCCCAGTGTGTTGTCTCACTGCAGTCGACTGACGCTGGGCTGGGTGCAGAAAGGCGATTTTTCTCTGGCCACTGGCTGCGGTGAGGCTCTGGCATACATTAGCGTGTCTGGACTCCTGCACACACTGCTGCAGCAGCCGCAGGACCAGCGCGGCATAGTTCTTCTGCGTAACCCGTCATCCCTGCAGTACCGTTATGCTCAGATCATCATCGATATTTAATCCAGAAGTTGAGTCATATGACCAAACACTGCGGCATGTTTGGCACATAATTGTGAAGGCACTGTATAAACTGTTTTGTTGTCTGATCAGCATGTTCACAGATAAATGCACCTCAAAGTCACCTAATGTTTTCTAAGGTGAACTGCTGCATTATGAGGAATTTTTGCTTTGCTGTGACCGTTTTTATTTAGGTGTCAATGTGAACCATTTAGTTTGTGTATTATTCCAGGGTCATTGATCTTCCTTTAGATTCTGTTGAGCTAACAAACAAGTGTGGTAATTAATAAATCTTCTAGTTAGATGAATAAAAGCAATATTTTATTTCTGGAAGTTCAAATGCACCTCAGATCAGTTTCCTTTTTACCTTTATTTTAATTCTACTGTGTTTCATCCAGATAACAGTAACCAAATATAAAACTGTTTATTTGACTAGTTTATTAGAGCCATTAAAAGTCATAATACTTCATTACTGAGTTAAACATTTAAAAATAAAAAAATTCCAAACTTACAAGAATTAGTCAGTTCTCTCTTTCATACACACACACACACTCACACACACCATTAGTGTCACTCTTTGCTCCATCCACTGCAGCTGTCATTCTGAGTCTATGGCTCGTCCTGCTGAATCCCGCTGTTGCATGTTAATTTCGATGCTAACTTTCCATATTTACTGTCGTCTGACTGCGGCTGCACTTTATCTGTACAACTTTTGCCTAAAAAAACACAAACACAGTCATTCAAAAACTTTACCGCTCAATCTGTTGGCCGCTGTCGGTCACTACTGGGATACCTGGAATTTGGCCCATTGAAATGAACACACGGTCCATCTTGATTCTTGGTCGAGCTCTTGCAATTAGAAAAACTCCAGTAAATGCCAGCAAACACCTGAGTGATCACACACACAGTTTATTCAAATCATTATATGGCAACACTTTACACTTAGGTTCCATTTGTTAACATTAGTAAACTACTTTAGTTAACATGAACTAACAATGAGCAATATGTTTTTGCAGCATTTACTAGTCCTAATGTTAATTTCAACATTGACTAATACATTTTTAAAATCAGAAGTTCTATCTGTTAACATTGCATTAACTAATGAATTAATATGAACGAAAATGAACAATTGTATTTGCATTAACTTTTACAAAGACTAATCATTGTTGCAAACATATTGCTCATTGTCAGTTCATTAATTAATGCATTTACTTATTTTAAGAAATGTAACCATACTGTGAATTGTTACCATTATATATCAATAATTAAAACAATGTTTGAGAAACGCTCACCCAATTACAAACATGATGATGTAAATCAAAGATAATCCATAGAATTCTTCATAAAATAAAATACCTAGAAATACAAAAATATGCTGTTATGCATTTTTTATTGCAAGGAGGTAGAAAGAAAGCCCAAGAAGTTCTTCTGACTAACCAGCGACAACAGCACTAGCCGTGAAGAAAACATAATTTATGGGCACAATCTCAGTGGCATCAAACATCTTCATGGCCTGATTCAGAAACCTGAAGAAATAGATGGAAATGACCAACATTCTTTTAAAGACGGTGAATGTGACGTGTGTATTTTGTAAGCGATCAGACGCACTTGATCTGAAAGGCACAGGACGTGATCATGATGATGAACATGATGTAGAAGATGGGATAGGTCAGCTGCAGGTGAGACCCACGGACTGTTTCGGTGATCATTCCTGAAACCGCTTTCACAGAGATCACTGTCAGTGAAGCTGCAACAGAAACACGTCCTGCGCTTCATTACTGATGTAAAACTGCTCAGCAGCAACCACACCAGTACAACACAAACATATTTATCATGATAATTATAAATCACTATGAAACTTATTGGTCTCATAGACAAACATTAATTGAGACCAGAAAAAGTCCTAACACGAAACATATTTTCTGTTTTAAGTGTAAAATGCCCACTGTAATCTTTGAATTTACTCATCATCACTCATCATCTCTGGACACCACTAGCTGTTCTAAGTCAAACGTTATTTAGCTGATAGAGGAAGCTGTCTGCTAACATCTTACACTGCCGGTGTGTGACTAGAAGCTTGTCTTACCAAGTAATGCCACCAACAGCATCATAATTATGATGTGTTTTACATTCCTGCACTTGTACAAATACATCAGTACAGCAAAGAGAATCGCCTCAAACAACTGCAGAGAGAGAGACAGACAGACAGAGAGAGAGATTCATTCTGAAATACAGTTGAAGGAAATTATGTCAGTAATATGGTGTGTTGCCACTAACATTTAATGTACATTTTTGAATAGTGTAAATATTTACCAGTTGTCATGATAGCTATGCTAAAAACATTCATACAACAGTTCAGAGTGACAAAAGCATTCTTACATTTTCAGAACTCACAAGAGCATTTGAGTTTAGTAGTTTAACCTGTGCAGTATCAACAGAACCAGATGTGTAGAAAACACACACACACAAGACACAAGAGGTTAGTGTTACCAAGAGGCTTTAGATCTAGTCACTGTCTATATTAAATATCTGATTTCCTGTGGTTTACCATAATTATGGGTACAGATGTTATTTACACCTGTTGTTATAATAGAAAGAGGCTTGATTTAAGGTGTTCATAGTCTTTACTGTGACTGAACAAGACAGTTACAAATATTAGTGAATATTAATCTTAAACCCTGACTGTGTGAATGCACAGAGTGACTGGACTGTGATTGGATAAATGTGCAGTAATGGGTTCAAAGCTACACAACCAACTTACAAAGTAAATAAGGAACTGCCAGCTAACCAGTGAGCGCTCCACCATGTTGGCTGTGACATGAGGAGAAGTGTGAGGAGCAAATGTTACCAGGAAGTAGGTGCCTGTTAGTGCTAAAGCACCTCCTGTGAAAAAGAACAAACATTTACTTGATTTACTTACAGGATGGACATAAACTAAACCTGAACACACTCAATCCAGAGAAAACATTTCATGTTGCTTTATTTGATGTAATTGCTCTTGATAATATTAAGCTGAATTGGTGGTCATGGGTTTGATTTCCAGTGAACACACAAAATAACATCTACCAAATGAATCAATTTAAATGTGTGTGATGATGTTCAGTACAACAGTACTGGAAAAATCACTCTGCTTAGTTTTGTTTACTTTGAGCCGCACTGATTTTATAAGTGACATGTGATACTGCTTTGGCTTCATTTCAATCTTTTTCAGTCATTACATGGTTAACCCATTGACCCCAAACTTTAACTTTTGAGAATGACTGTGTTTTTAACAATAGAACTGAGCTGAATTAAAAATTGAAGAACAAAGGACTTCACACAATACAAATATTCTTATCTCACCAAGAACATCAGAAGCACGCAGCGTTTCCTTGAGAAACACCACAGAGATGATGGCACTCGCTAAAAGAGAAAGACAACTGACTTAACCTCCCCTCAAAAAGTAAAATATTCATGTTCTGTGTAATATCGCTGCGTTAAATTCTGGGAGGGACTTACCGATGACAGACACACAACCAAGAGGAGCGATCAGAGACGCTGGTGCGAACCCATACGCAGCAAAGTTACCCAGTTCACCCAAACCCATAAGCAAGATACCACACCACCACAGACGACTGGTGTAGTACGGCCGCGTTCCTCGCTGCGACTGACGCACATGCGTGTATTTCTGCCCAGCAAGAAATGTGAGCATGAATGAGAGAGTTAGTGAGAGTAAGAGAGAGTTTAAAATCAGATCTGAAACGGTCGAAAGTGGACAAAAGTGACGCATTAAAACACTAGGTGTAAACGGGAATGTGTCTCTCTCATCCACTTTTGATTTGACCAAGCAAAACGCACAGGGCCTTAGTTTGATTAGATTTTAGATTAGATTCAACTTTATTGTCATTACACATGTACAAGTACAGAGCAACGAAATGCAGTTTGTCAGGGTTACCTGGATATTTAAGGAGATGCTGATTAGAAAGTTGCCACAGACTGCAATGCAGATGCCCACAATATAAACCTAAAAACACAAACAATCAGCTGTCACCACAAAAACAACTGCCTTCAGAATCACTGCAATCACATTCACTGCGTTCATCATGTGTCTGAATTAATGTTTTTTAAAGAAAGTAATGTATTTGTCAGGTATGGTAACCCATACCCAAAATGTGACAACCCTAACCCTCTGCATTTAACCTATCACTAGTGAGGAATGAACACACAGAGCAGTGGGCAACACCGTGGCACCTGGGGAGTGAGGTGCCTTACTCAAAGGCACCTTAGGTGTTAAGAGCCAGTACTGGAATCAAACCAACTGTTTACAAGGCCAACGCTTTAACCATCAGACCACAACTGGCTAGGTCTGCTGGTCCTTATGCTTCCACCAACAAAACAGTGAACTACCACTGAAATTCTGATTGATTGGTAGGAAACTTTTTGGTAATTATTATTGATAATCAATAATAACCATTAATAATAATGATTTTAAGCAGATATAATTTATTCAATATAAACTAGCTGTAGAATATTAGACTTCTTTCTCTGCCGGTGCTCCGGAACTGCTCTAGTTCAATGTTGGAGCTTTGAAAGTGTGACACTAAAGAAATTGTTGATGAGCTACCATGTGTATGAAATTAGTGACTGTAAATCAGTGCAGTGTGTGTTTATCTTCAGATTCTACACTGTAAATCAGTGTAGTGTGAGTTTATCTTCGGATTAATGACTGTAAATCAGTGCAGTGTGAGTATTTTTCGGATTAATGACTGTAAATCAGTGCAGTGTGAGTTTATCTTCAGATTAATGACTGTAAATCAGTGCAGTGTGAGTTTATCTTCAGATTAATGACTGTAAATCAATGTAGTGTGAGTTTATCTTCAGATTAATGACTGTAAATCAGTGCAGTGTGAGTTTATCTTCAGACTGTAATCATTGTAATCCACGTTTAACCCCAGATTAATAACAGTTGTTGTTGTCTGTGTGCATTTATCTTTAAATTAGAAGACAGCGTTAATTGTTATTTTTGTACCTCCATGCTGAATCTTCACCTATTGTTCCCACAAGGCATGTAAAGAGAGTGGAGAAAACCACTCACACACACACACTGGCAAATGAACAGAACAACAAACAGAAATTCAGCACATCCATGTTTATGTTTACAATTCTGACCTCATTGCAGGATGATAGACCTCTTTTTAAAGCTCTAGGATAAATCTCTCTACCAGAAACCATTTCTCAGCATTTCTCAATTGTTTTTTAATTGTTTCTCAATTGTTTCTCAATTGTTTCTCAATTGTTTCTCAATCGTTTTTTATTATCATGCATTGTCCATCATCATTAAGGCCGTTCATGTGACCTTATGTGTCCATAATGTACTGGATTATATAGTTTACAAGCTTTACAAAAGCTTTACATTCTCTAATATAATGTGACAGCCAATTTTTTTATTTTGATTTTAGAGTATAAAGACAAAAATTAATTAATCTTCAGTGAATGCATTTTGTTTTCATTGTTTGGACTGTTTTCCTTACTTTTAACATCACAGTAGCTGTTCTGCTAAACTAAATAAATGAATAATAGGACTAACAATGCACACAACACAGTATACAGTATATGCTTTTGAAGGATGAAGCATCTGTTAAAAAAATGTGTTTAAATATTACATTCACCTGTTGCCATACAGCAATGTTTAAAATGCACTGAAAAATGAAACCTCCTCACATCTCTCGAAATGACATTCTTAATAAATCTTAATAAATAACTTAAATAACTTAATAAATGACAATCCTAATAAATAACAGCTGAAAGAACTCAGTAAAAATCTTTCTAATGACAACATTTCATGGTAAACAGCCCCACAAATAGCCCTGAGGTCAAAGGTAAATTTTTATATTAATAATAACATCATTTTCAACAAAACAACAGTTATGAGCAGAAACACTTACAGATTTTTGTGGTACAGGAACAAGAAGCAGTGTTGGGCTGTTCTGTACAGCTTTAGGGAGGTTGTCTGTCTCTTTGTGTGTGTGTGTGTGTGTGTGTGTGTGTGTGTGTGTGTGTGTGTCCTTTATGCTTACAGGACTCTTTGTGCCGCGAAGGACAATGGTGTTCTGTGAGTGTGAGTTGCAGGCGGGGTCAGTGATGTGGTGGATGGACAGTAGATCTATTCTCTTACATTACACTAAATACTTATATTTGTGTGTGTGGTTATATGTGTTAATGTGTGATTGGGTGGTTTATAGGAATACTGCATGTCAACATAAGTGGCCTTTAGCAAAAAGCTAAAATTGAAATTGTGTGTTAAATAAGTGTGTGTCTTATATATAAAATATATCATTGTCAAATTATTGCAGACACTAATAAAAATTGGTCTATAAATTATACATTTGATGCTTGAAGTGGGCATGTTGTTCTGCATACTCACCTCAGAGGACTTTAATACGCTGTTAAGAGTTGTCAACAAATTCTCTAAGACCCTTTCCATTATGTTTACAAACAACACAATGTTGGGATGTCACAATTCTCTGAACTTTCTCAGGCAATTACATTTATTCATGTAGCAAATAACTTTATCCTGATGTGTGGGTGTTACTTAACCCATGTATTGAAAAAACTACTGGCATACCAGACATTATAGTTATACCAACACTGCTGATGATCATGGTATGCTATATATCAAGCATATATTTACACACATGGTTAAAACTCTGTAGTACTATAACAGACATCCCAAGTTGCAAAAACTCATTTCAGGGAGGTGCCAAATCCCCCCCCCACACACACACCAAACCAAACCCCCAACAACCCCCCCCCTTTTTTCCCATAGCCTTGACAACAAGCCATGATCTAGAATAATAATATGAAAATGAATGACACGTTTTTAAACTCACTTCAACATGTGTTTTGCAATCATTTAAACCACCATGAGAAATGTTGGTCACTGTTACAAACAGTGCAGCGTGACAGACTATCATTATCTCTAACTCTAATTTGACAGGGATAAATCTTTGTTTAGTCTGATGTGAAATGTGTTTTATATTTTCGTTTTTTTTAGCGCTCTGCCTCTGCCATGATGCTCAGCTGGACAGACTGCAGCATTCCTGAATGAGCCATACATGATATACTGAATGTCTCTCTCTACCAACTTAGAGCTGCCAGCAGTCTTTTGACACGTTGTAGCATGTATTTACAGCTGTTTTGAGGGAAATCAGGAGCATTTTTTTCTTATGATATCGATATTGTCTTTCATTGGAGTGAGCCTGTGTCGTGCGCGCTCTAGAGCAGCCGTGCGCGTCTCGTGAGACGCGGGAACATTGCGTTGAGTTTATAACGATGTTCATCGCCTCACATCTGTAGACACGACGTGAACACAGACGATGGTAAACACCGCGGATTAGTCACTTCAGAGAGAGGCAAGTGAGGATCCGCTGAGCGGTATGTGATTCATTTATAGCGCGTATTTCATGCTGTTATGAGGACATCAGCTGTAAATGGGTGTGTTTATGGTAGAAAAACGTCAAATTGTATGAATTATTTTTCAGATAAAAAAAACCCTTTTCCTACGTGTACTTGTTTCTAGCCGTCAGCTCACCAGAGTAACTCTATCTCACAAACACATTTTTGCAGGTTGTGTTTTCTTTATTTACTGAACCCCCAGTTATGACAGGGCAGAGCGCATGCGCTCCAGAAGAGGCCGCTATACGCATCAATGTCGGAGGCTTCCGGTGTCGACTCCCATCGAAGCGACTGTCTCGATTTCAAGAGACCAGACTTGCACGCTTGATACAGTGTCGGTCCAAAGAATCTATCCTTGAATTATGCGACGATTATGATGATTTTGAGAATGAGTTTTACTTTGACAGGAATCCAGCACTCTTTCCTTATGTTTTGAATTTCTATAACACGGGAAGGCTACACGTTATGGGTGAACTCTGTATTTTTTCGTTTAGTCAAGAAATAGAATATTGGGGCATCAACGAGTTCTTTATTGACTCTTGTTGTAGCAGCATCTACCACTGCCGTAAGATGGAGCCTGAGCAGACAGATTGGAATGACAAGAGTGAAGATGGCAGCACAACATCCTCTTTTGATGAAATTGTAGAGTTTTATAATGATGCTGGAAAATTTGACAAGCAACTGCTGGGTAGCATCCGACGCAGAGTTTGGTTAATGTTGGACAATCCTGGCTATTCCCTGCCTAGCAGGGTCATCAGTATTTTCTCTATTCTGGTTGTGCTGGCTTCCATAGCTACCATGTGTATGAACAGCATGAGCGAGTTCGTGCTCCAGGACCAAGATGGCAGAACCCATGATGATCCCCGCTTTGAGGCTGTGGAACATTTTGGAATAGGATGGTTTACGTTTGAACTGGTGGCCAGATTTGCTGTAGCACCGGATCTCCTTCACTTCTTTAAACAGCCACTCAACCTGATTGACCTGATGTCCATCTTACCTTTTTATCTCACCTTGATCATTAACTTGGTTGCGGATAGCAGCTCTGCGCTGGCTAACCTGGGTCGCATTGCTCAGGTGCTGAGATTGATGAGAGTCTTTCGGATCTTGAAACTGGCTCGTCATTCCACGGGTCTGCGGTCTCTTGGCGCCACTCTCAAAAACAGCTATAAAGAGATAGGGCTGCTGTTGCTGTACTTGGCCGTGGGTGTGTCATTTTTTTCCGTCATGGCATACACGGTGGAGAAAGAGGACAACGAGGGCTTGAGCACCATTCCGACCAGCTGGTGGTGGGCCACTGTCAGCATGACTACGGTGGGCTACGGAGACGTGGTTCCTGGCTCCATTGCAGGAAAGTTGACAGCCTCAGCTTGCATTCTTGCAGGAATATTAGTTGTAGTGCTTCCAATTACATTGATATTTAACAAATTTTCTCTGTTTTATAAGCGACAGAAACAGCTGGAGGCCATCATGAGAAGCTGTGACTTTGATGGGGGTATTAAAGAAGCTCCTTCTGTCAATCTGAGGAATTATTATGCTCACAAAGTCAAAACACTGATGGCCAGTCTGTCCAATATGAGCCGCAGTTCACCCAGTGTTCACAGTTTAAATGAGTCTTTGCATTAGACTGGAAATGAATCTCGGCTTTACTCTGGTAATGGTGTGTGTGTTTTCTTTATGGCTCTCACACATAAATGGCAAGACACACATTAAAGAAAGCTGCTTTAATAGTCAAATAATGTGTTTGTTTTATGGACTTCAGTGTCTTGTGGGTAAAATTTTGCTGTCTTTAAATCTCTGTATATATGCAACAGTATAATCATTTAGTTGGGGCTTCGATATTGGGGGTCATTAGTGTCAAAACAACCGAGGACCTCTAGTTGAGTGGACACAGAATGACCCAATGTGTCTGATAAATTAAACAACCATAATCACCAGATTTACTAGTGATATTATTTTGAAACACATAATTACACATAATCTTTAGTCACTGTGATGAATCTTTACACCTGCTGGTTTACACTCTCAAACAGGAAACAGCAGCAGAATCTTCCAACATTATTTCTGTTGTTTTACTTATTTTTTATTAGACATGTTGTTGAATTCAAGTTAAGTTGTTCGAGTTGTTGGACTGAATGTTGGTAAATAAACCTTCAATGAATTAATTAGTTTTTATTTTTAATTTGAGAGTCTCATCTGAGATATGTCAATGCAGGCCACGGTTTTATACTTTGTGCTGCAGTAGAATGACATACAGTCGACATTTAATGTCACATACATGTTTAGATGTGTGATTGTGGTGCTTTCTATTGTAATCTACAATATTGTAATCTTTATAGTGAATGTATTTAGATTCACCAGCACATAATTACATGTTACAGCACATGTGTTCCTGTTCCATGTTTGAAGGCATTTCCTGAGTAAAATGAGTAAAAACAAAAATGTTTTGGCAAACAAAAGTATTTTCATGTTCATTTATTAATAAAAGTATTTTATTTACAGTGTAAAAACTTAAACATGGCATTTACTTTCGTCCACCTTGTTTGACAACTAAATGACTGCTGTAGTGTTATGATATATGAATCATACTAAGAAAACATCTGCAAAAAGAGGTTAGCACAGGCCAAAACAATCCCACCTGGCTAATGTACTGATGGAGAAACATTCTACAGTCTCTGACCTCTGTTTCACTGAGTGGAGGTCAATCTTCACATCATGCGCTTCTGTGTTATAAGTGCAACCCCTTACAAAGCAGTGAATGTGATGTACATTCTGGTTCTCCTGTGGCATCAGTTCCCCCTGCATTCCTGTTGAACGTGTGATTCTCTGTCAGTTGATAGGAAATGCTGTACAGAAACCAGACAGAGCAGCGCATGGTGGGTAATGCTTCATTTTCTCAGATTACAGACTGTGTACACATGAGTGTCTCCTGTGTTTATCATGCTCTTTTTTCAGAAGAAACATCACAATCAAACTGTGTCTCCATCTAATGGTCATAAATTGTAGTGCAGCAGCAGGATGAACAGACATGTCACTGACCCAGCTACATACTGCCAACAATGACCTCAGTCGTACCCTGAACCAGAGAATCTCCAACGATCATGGCGTGCCACTTTAGAAGAGTAAGATAAACATAACATGGACTTGACACTTTAGTTATTAATGTTGCTAGTTGGTTAGCAGCATAGATACAATGTTACACAGAATAGCAAGAAGAACCTGCCCCTGGTTGAGTCTGGGCTACAAAGGTTTCCCGTCCACTAGCTTATTTGGTGAAGTATATTGACATTATCTGAAACAGCTTAGAAGCTGAATTTGTATAGACCTCTCACAGACACAGTGTTTTTATACAGATAATGATATTTACAAAGCTCTTAAATCTGTTGATCCCATTAGATTTAAAGTGAAACATGTTTCAGCCAATTGATGAACCCTGAAGAAAAAGGTAAAATAAAGAACACTTTAGATGTGCTTTCTGATGTTCCAATATTTGTCTCACCAAACCTGTACACACACTCTTACCCTGTCAATGATTTGCTTCTAGATGGTAAGTGATGCAGGAATCAATGTGTCCCCTGATGCAGCTCCATCAAGAGGCCCTGCTGGGAAGAGAGACGCAGCTGGATAATGGAAATGGAAAGCAGGTATGTGTGTGTGTGTGTTTGTGTGTATGTAAGACTTGCAAACTCAATTACTGCTGGAAAAAAAAGATGACCACATCACATTCTCATCTCAACTTCCAACCAGTCATACCCATACTCAGCACTACAATACAGACACATTTAGTATTTTGGTTAATTAGAGGTGACAGTAGTGTGTGTGTGTGTTTGTGTGTGTGTGTGTGTGTGTGCTCGCTCTGATGTCTGAGAGCAAAAATCAGGTAAAATGTTTGTGTGTATTGTGTGTATACAAAGTGTTGTGTGTATACAAAGTGTGTAAAAACGAGATGTATTGATTCAAGACAGGATACAGTATTTCAGTATTTGTTTGTCTGGTTTGACATGTTATGTGTGTGTCTGTGGATCATTTGGACATTTAAGGGTTGGGGTTACACACACAGACCCAAATAATGATATTTCCCCTCTCATCTCATACACACACACACACACACAAAAATCACAATGTGGCCCATCTTCTGCCTTGAAAATTGTGTTTTATAAGTTTTGTTTACATATTTCCTGTATTTTCTGTTTGTATCTTAATGAAGAAACCAATAAATAAATATGAATGGTTATTAAAACTTTGCTAAAACAACAAAGCTGGTGGTGGCCTAAAACTTTTGGCTGTACATATACACTTATTGATACGACCACTCACCTACAAACACAACCTGTACAAATAAACAGTACTGTGAATATGATTGTCACAGAAAATTCTTGTTGCTATAGAAGTTTAGAGAATTAGCATTGTATGTGAGTGTGTAAGTGAGTATGTGTGTGAGTGAGTATGTGTGCATGACTGCGTAAGTGTGTTAGTGTGTGTGTGTGTGTGTGTGTGTGAGTGAGTGAGTGAGTGTGTTTTGAACATTAATGTCTCTAGACCTGTAAAATCTCAATCATGTCACTCATCTGTGTGTGTGTGTGGTTTCAGGCTGGTTGAAGTGGCTGCATTATAAAGACATTAGCTGTGTGTTTTCTTTACTGTGTGGTTTCCTTACCAGATCTCTTTTATCTGCACTGATAAGACAGTCTGACATCTCTGTCTCTGCTTTAATGCATCGGCCGGTAGGGTGTGGTGTATTAACACATATGCACTGCACAGCCTTATGATCTCTCTGATCTTCATTTATTTAATTTGCCTTAATGTAGTGATTAAGGTAAATTATTTTTTGATTTTATGTGAATTAACAGCTGTTATGAGAACCCTGCAAAAATACTTTTTACAGTAACTAATGTAGATTTTCTAATTACTGCTTTATGGTGTAAATAACTAACCTGTAGATACTAAAGAGTATCTCTACAGTTAAAATAAATTTTATTTAACAAAGTTAATAGAGTTTATTTAACAAAGTTCGGGAGAAGCATGGGTTAGGGTGTGTGTGTGTTTATAGATAGATAGATAGATAGATAGATAGATAGATAGATAGATAGATAGATAGATAGATAGACCTCCCCACAGACAGCATGTCAAAGCATGTCAAAAAATCATGATTTCTAATTAAATGTTAGTGCATACTGGTGAAATGATAACAGTTTTCAATTGTTTAGAATTAAAATTGTAAATGAGGCTGCATGGCATGTCATATTCATATTTTAGTAAGAATTTGGTTAACTACTGTTGACAGTTACTTGAAGCAAAATAAATCTGAAATCATAAGAAGCTGAGACTAAAATGCTGAAAGTTAAACTGAAAGTAAACTTTTGTTTACTGTTGTGAACAAATGTAAAATGCACATTAATGATCAGTAAAGACCTGCTAGTTAAGTCTTGCCTCTAGAACAGATATTGCCACCAAATTAAGTACAGAGTTACTTAAGCTAAGTTTTATTGATTTTAAACTAGTTTGTGAACTTTATGTTCCATTGTAAGGAAGATCTTACAATTTCTCAAAGTCCTAGGTTAGTGGTTAGAATGTGATGGTAACAGCACGGTGGGCAAAGGTGTGTGTGTGTGTGTTCTGTCCTTGGTTAGCCATTGTGACGCCAGATGTGTTGTGCGGCGGTGCTGATAGAGTCTGTGATATGTGATGTGCTGTTATCTTATCTGTGTGATCAGCACAGCAGAAAAATCGACATGCTAACGATAAGACATGTTTTATTCTCCAGGATATTGTGCCTGTAAATGCAGTGAACACCTCATTCAATAACTGAGTGAGTGCTGCGAGCTGCTCTGACAGAGATGTGTAATGATGTGTGGCATGATTCTTTCAAATGTGTAGGGTTTTTTGGAGCACTTCCTTTAAATCATGTCACCAAAAGAGGGCGCCAAACTGCTTGTGTCTCCCTGATCAGTAAGAACATTTATCTTCCCCCAAGACAAAAGATCACAAATGACATCTCTTGTGTAGCTTAATTGTTTCTCCTAGACAGTGAGATTAAATTAAGATTTTTGTAGAATATTTTCAAAAGTTTTAGAAAAAGTTTGTCTTTTCATATGACATCTCAACTAAGATATGTAGGGTAGCAAAATGTGCAATCAAAAACCTTAATATAAACATTTGTCATCAAATTCTACCAAAACAAACTGATCTGAGTTGTGTATAGTCCCATACTCTGTCGACAACTGACCTAATTGTGTTTTTGTTTTTTATGCATCTGAGATAAAGTTAATACTTAAACATAACAGATAAACTAAACATTGGTTCCTGAACTATGAAAGAGCATTAAAACCTCTGAGCAATAAAGCATATACCTTGAATGTATTTATTTCAATTCCTCTATATGTAAACAGTGTTTAAGGCATAGCTAACCATACTTGCTCAAGTGTTTGTACTGTAATTCTTGGCTGATTCAAATTCACTGAATAATTAAACAGTGGATGAGAAGCCTTTTTAACTGGTGATTCAGGACAAGATCATGTTATCAGCTCTGGTCAGTTATCTACAGTAGCTACACTTGATTTTTTTTTTGTATGGGCCTCAATCTCCTCCCTGCCTGAAATCTTTATCTTGAGCAAAGGTCTGCAGCTGCTGGCACACTGAGGTCTTGGCCTCTGCTATCTTATCTCTCATCAGCCATAAATATTTGACAGAGAGAAGCAAGAGATAGTTTGCTGGGGGGTCTGATGTTCACACATTCTGAGACTCAATATAAATGTTCATCTTACAGCGTCTGTGAGGGAGGGTGGAACGGACGAGTGGACAGACTCAATTCATTCTGATGTCATTCAGCTTATCTGATTAGATTTAAGCAAAGTCATGCATAACTTCAATTATAAACCTATATAATCTACTTTAGAGTGACAAAAAGTAGATTATATAAAAAAATAAATAAATCTTTCAGAACAGCTCAAAGGCAGAGAAGGACCTAACAAATAATGTGTGTGTAATGCATAATTCAGTTGTCCTGTCGCAACCTGTCGCATTAAAAGCAGAACCTGATTTTGCGAAACAAGGCATGTTTGTTCAGTCCTTCCCCTAACTAGCATTAAAACTCACCCTCAATTCTGATTGGCTCTCAGGAATGCCGTTCAGAAAACAATAAGGATGTGACTGAGGCATGTGCAGTAATATAGAGGGCTCACTCACAGGTGTGCGTTTATCCACATTTGGTCTCAAACTTATCCACTATAAATTTTTAGTGTCTGAACTGTGTGTCTTTTAATTAATGTTTTGAAACTTTAATACACTGGTAGCAGGATTGTACAGGGGCATCTTGGCATTTAATCACCAATTAACTACTGTAAACTGTTATCTTTGGGAAAGACACACCTTTGAACACCATCATAGATCAGCAGTCAGTGACAGAAGGTGATAAAGATTCTAGTGAGAGAAAAGAAGGTTCTGCTGATGAAGCAACAGTTGGGCATGTGGAAAGTTAGATAACTAGTTGCTCTACTGGTGTGAAATTTGGATGGTGATGGAGAGAGAGATTGGTGTGTCTATCCAAACAAAATGATGGTAAAAGATTTGCCAGAGAGGAGAAATGAAACTGTTACACTTTGTTAAGCTTTTATTATTTTCAGTTTCTACTGTAAAGAGTGCAGCAAAATTACCTAAACAAACATTACACTATTGCTGCAAATAAAAACACTGAATAGCCATACAAAATATCTCCTAACAGGTAATACTTTAAGCTAAATTTCACTAAATTAGCGTGTTAAATTGACATCTCTAGTGTTTATCAAGATGAAAGCAGATTGACTTATTGTCTCTTCCAGGTGATTCCTGCCAGAATAAATTGAAAAGGGCACCAGATATTATACCAATATTAAAAAAAAGTCAGACTATGCAAGTCTAATAAATGTGTGTGAGAGTGTGTGTGTTTTGCTTTCCTGATGTTGTGTATGGCAGTAAGTGTGTGTGCTCCAACACTAAGGTTCTTACACAATCAGCGTGTCATAAACTAGTCTTTTATTGTCATGCTGTGAGGTGTGTTTATGACTGTGTATATCTGTGTCTGTTTTCAAACTCTCTTAAAAGCAGCTTGTTAAAAATCAAATGCAAATGTTATTGAATTAAAGAGCGAATGGCTGCCACTGGTCTTTATAGAGACCATTATAGTGTGTGTGTGTGTGTGTGTGCGTGTGTGTGTGTGCGTGCGTGCGTGTGTGTGCGTGCGTGCGTGCATGCGTAAGTGTGGTTCATCCTCTCTGTTTATCTCAGCTGTGAAATTTCCTTCTGTTTGTCCCACTGTTTGTGTCTCATGGCTGTTTTTGACGAAGGTGGACACACTGGGGAGGAAACAGTGACACTAGTTTTGTATTTCACCACTTTTTAAGCAAAAGTTCCCCCGAACCCCCCCAGCGCGTATGTGATCAAGAACTTCCACACAAATGAAAACAGAGTGCAGCTTATTAGTGTGTAAGTCAGAGAAATGGATGATTTAAATCTTTCACTAATGCCCCTCAGCTGGTTTTGCTCCATTTAATAATTTGGTGAAAATTTAAGAATTTGACCAGTAGATAAGCTGGTTATTAGTTACTTAGTGTTTTTTTTTTTCATATTTCTGCAATTATTTAAAATTCACACCCTTAAACTGAACTGAAATCAGAAAGCTGCACATATTGTTTGCTTTAGGTTAGAGTTAGAAACACATTGTCATTCAGAACCAATGGGCATTGATGTTGTTTTTATTTAATGTCTTAACAATGAATCAACAAATGCAAACTAGAAGAATGAAAACAAAAGAATGAAGAATGAAAACAAAAATATAGAAGAATGAAATCTACTTTCAGGCTAGTTTTTGTCAGGGCTGTTTCAGCATGTGACGGTTGTTTTGACTACTAATTATTTTAGCCAGCACAATGCAGCTTTTTACAGTGATTAATTAAAGCAGGAAAAACCGACCATCATCTGCGACATGTTCTGCATTTCCTGCGCTGATGGATTGACCATTATTAGCAGATAATTAAAACCTTGTTTTGGAAGACTCTGTTGCATATTTATAACCCTGTTATCCCAGTCAGTCTGAACTCGGATGACGTCCAGAACTCCAGGCAGAACTATCAGTTCAGTCTAGTTTATGTGAGTCTAAAATGGGTCAAGTCCATAACAAGACCAAGGCCAGAAGGTGTTGACCCAGGAAATCTTTAGAGGTTACTATTTCATTTCTCAGGAGATTTGTTGGAGATCTCAGTTGTGTTGCATTAAAATATCAGCTTTGTCTTAGAGGTTTCTCCTAAAATTGCTTAGGAAATATAAAGACAGTAACAAATGAGGCAATTTTAAAATACATTAAAGAATGGTTAAATGTTGGCCCATTTTTAATTCTAAAACAAACCAGCTGAGTTTAAAAAGGTAGACTTGTATAGTCAAACCTGTATGAGGTCTTTCTTTAAAAAAATAGCAGGAGATATTTAGAATCTCAGTCACTTTCATTGTATGAAAAAGATATGTATGATTTTTATGTTCTACAGAGTAAAGAAAGTCTAACAGGCATGAGTGATAACCACATGAGTGAAGAAATGATAACAGATCTCCATTCTGAGATTAACAAACACACATTAGGTGATAAAAGTTTCATACAGGTTTACATACAACTCATAAAGGTTTCTATATTGAGTTTTTTTATATATGAAATGTTTTATGTTTACAAAAATATTATCTACTTAGTGTCTTAGAAAGTTCATGTTTACTTGGTAATGACCCACACAAAATGAGGCAGCATCTTGTTTACATTCAATCTGCTGTTTCCTTCCCTCCTGAGCAGAGTCATGTAATACAGGTATTAAAAATAAGTGCACCAGAGAAAGCAGGAAACTGCCAACAGAGTAAAGTAAAGCAAAGCCTTTGAGTCCTGACCAGAACAGCCTGCAGCTGTGGCTGCATTCCTGCACTGCCCACGTCCATTAGAGCGTAAACATGTAAACTGAGCATAGGTGTGTGCAAGCATGCTCGAGTGTAATGGGTTTGTGTGAACGCATGTGTGTGTGTGCTTGTGTGGTCTTGTTTTTTTGTGTCCCCACAATGATGGTAAAAGTCACACACACCTACACTGTGGGGACCTGCCACCAGGGTGAGGGATAGGGGATAGAATATAGTTTGTATTTTTCTGTTTATTTTCTCATATGTACACAACAGTGGAGTCCTGCAGAGAACTGTGTCTTTTTAAAATTCGATGACTTGTGTCTGTGTGCCAGTGTCTGTGTTTAATTATTCATAGACCGATATTGTTAATTGCTATAGTATAATTTACTGTAATCATACATACATTTATTAAAATAAATGGAAAAGCTGGTCTAAAGAAAGTCAAACATTTATTCTGAATCTGTATCCTGGGAATCTAATGGAATTAAACCTGTTGTGTCAACTACAATATCACAGATATGAGGCAAATATTCTTCTCTTCCTCCTCCAACTAGGTTTTTTTGATTAATTTTTTTTGGATGTAAAGACATTAAACTCTTTGTATACATGCTAAGATTCAACAGGGTGTTTGACATTATGATGTCTCTGTGTGTGAGTTATTGGCGAGTTATTGTTCAAAGAAGTGATGTGTCACAGGCCTGTATAATGAAATACTAAAGATGGGCAACAAATGCTAAACTTGTTGTTTGTTGTTGGTTCAGACATGATGAACTTTAGCTAGGATGTTTTAATCAGAGGCTGTGAAGAAAACAAAGTCAGAAAGTCAGAAGTTCTTACAACTGTGTCATGAGTATGATATTCTCTGTTGATTTCCTGTCTTTCAAATTAGCTGTGACGATCAGATACTTTTCATCTGTTTCTTCTCTCATAGGCACCTCATAACAACAATGTTCTGATGTCCTCGTAAGGACGTGTACTGTTCTACCAAGCAGATAATGGTGGTCTCAACACACTGATCTTCGAACAAACACTCTTCTCTGTGCAGCAATCTGTTAAACGTTGACCCAGGCAGGTCAAGCAGAACTACTACGTCTACTGTGCCAAAATCTGTAAAAGTCCAGCGGCCTTATTTACGATTTCATTTATAATCATCAAGTGTGCCGTTACAGAGAGGGTGAGCAATCAATTTCACCGTTTAGAGCTGTAATGCATCCATGGTGACATTAGAAGGCATTTATAAATCTAAACGTCAGAGTAATTATGGATGTATAGCTTTTACAGCCAGCTGTAACCAAGCAGAGCGGCGCGATCCACACGGAAAAGTGCGACCCATCCCGTCCAAGCAGGTCGCTCTCTGAGAATCTCTCCCACTGTGGCATTTCACTCCTGAACATGTGAAATCAATCCCAGCACCATTTATAAGCTTTTCTCTCTTGTACCATCAAATGGTGGTCATATTGGCAGAAAATATTAGTTCTTTGAGAAGCCATGCTGAAGGAGAGAAGGAAACAGCTGAGACCAGCTGCATGTCTATATCGCAGTCTAGCTTTAGCCTTTATTTAATTGCTTGGCCACATGTCAAAGTAAGTTTTGAATGACCTCTTGAAAAAGTCTTAAACAGGATGGATCCATTTGCTGTCAGGGCCCGACCAGGGCTCTGGAAGGTGTTTAATAAAACCCTGGTACATCCTAAAACCTGAAGCCCCATAAATCACCTCCCATACTCTTGTTCATATACTGAGTGTTGGACATGTGGCTTGTGTATGTGGCTTGTGTGACACTGTGAGAAGGCTGAAACTAGTGTGTGTGTGTCTGTGTATAACAGTAAATGTGGAGTGTGAACTGAGAGTGAAATGGGGAAGTTTGTTTGGTATGAATATAGATTATACACTGACAGAAATGACTGTCACTGCAGCGTCATCTCTGTAGCGTCATCTCAGCGTCATTGCTGTCAAGTGCAGTGTTTTGCTGTGTTTCTGTGTGACCATCAACTGACATTTGCATGTGTGTGTCTGGGGGGTTTTATTGAGTTGTGCATGTTGCAGTTGACACAACACTTTAAGCAGAGCTTTCTTTCTGACTGCCGGCCCGCTAGTGTATCTCTCTCTTTTTTCTGCTTTTATGGCTCTGCACTGGTGCTGGTATATAACAATTCATTTGGACCTCTCAGAACATACAACCTGCCCACATCAAGAGCTGCCAAACTACCCTCACGAGCAATCATTTCTCCCTCACTTTAGTGTTGTAAACAGCTTAAAACCCTATTAAAACCAGAAATACATTCTAAGAGTATGGTAGAAGTTTATAAATCAACACTTACTGTCCGTAAGAATGATTATCAGTAGCACAGAACTGTAAATAACTTAGATCCGAAATAAGCATCTTGTCAACATAAAAGCATCTCTTACCTATACAGTTCTGGACAAGAAGTGACACATGTGGCAGCCACTCCGATTCACTGATAGCAGGGACCAAAAGGCAAAAGGTTGTGTAAGTGATGAGAGTATGTGACAGTATCCTACATCTGTATTACACATTTGCTGAGAGATTCACAGATAAGTTGCATTTAAAACCTGCTGACAAGATGTCTTTTCTGCAGGTATATTCTAACAAAGTGTGTAATTAGGTAATGCATGTTTTAGTCTGTTGTCTTTAGTAATGACTGAGAAAATCCACAGATTGCTAAGAATAACTGTAGTAAGAAATTGTGATAGTTCTGTTTACTGATCTCTCCTTTAAAAATGGAATACACAAGACTATTGAGAAACACTGTAGTTTTTATGGTGGTCATCACAACAGTTGTAGGTATAGAGACATTTTTATATTTTAGTTTTAAACTGATTTCCTTATTCAGACAAAAGAGCATCAGCTGCCACATCAGATCACGTTAGGAAAGATAAGTTGTCTCCTGTTAAAGAGCTGTGTGTGTGTTGCAGTTGGATGAAAATCTTGAATGATCATCTTTTATATACTGATGATGTCATTATAATCTCACAATCCATGTTTACACACCAAGCAGAGAATTTCATTTGTACATGTGCAATGTTCATTTTTAATGACATTTGATGGATAGTGGATTAGCTTTTGATACAGGAAATAGACAACTCCATCAAATCTGAGATGATTTACAAATTTAAACACGTGTCACCGTTAGTGATCGTTTGAGGTCTATTGGGTTTGTTAAAATGTTCTAACACAGCAAGATCTTTGGGAAATGCAGTGGGATCAAATGTTTCTGTAGAACAGAGTTTGTGTCAACAGAGACATCAGTGTACCTAAAATGTCAGATTGGGGGTGTTTTCGAATATGGGGCAGGATGAGAGCGGAGGGGGGCTGTGTAACCACAGCAGACACACTGAACGTACCACCATCACATCTGACATCCTGTCTTTCTGTACTGCTCAACCCGAGGAGAAGCTGCTCTGCACCTCCACGTTCTGCCTGCAGGTAAGTATCCGCTTACCTCCAAAATTTACCATGTTTAGTCTTTGTTCTGACTGCTGCCTCGTTTAGATAAATGGATCAGAATCATGTATCAGAGTTTTTTTTTTAACAAAAGGGCATAAAAGTTCTTCATCACTTCCTCGTGTTACAAATCTTCGACAGATTTAGATTATTAAAGAAAAGCGTGTGTGTGTGTGTGTGTGTGTGTGTGTGTGTGTGTGTGTGTAAGAAACTATTCAGGTGGCCATTGTGTCTTTTACTGGGGCTGTGTGCAGAACGTGTCTGATTGTTTTGGGGCGGCCATTATAGAGTGTGTTCGTGTCTGAAACTCTTCTGATGAAGATCTGTGTGTGTGTGTGTGTGTGTGTATCTTTGTGACAGAGTAAGGACAAAAATCGAAAAGTCAGGACATTTTGGCTTAGGGTACACACTTTCTGACATCCCTTTAAAGGGTCTGTTGGAGGGTTAAGACTTGGTTTTAGGGTTAAGGTTAAAATTAGGTTAAGGTTAGGTTTAGTGTAAGGTATAGGGTTAGTTGCGATGGTTAGGCTAAGGGGCTATAGAGTTAAGCTAAGGGGCTATAGATTCTATTGTGTCAATGAATGTCCTCATAAAGATAGCTGTACAAATGTCTGTGTGAATGTTCAAGGTTACAGTGAGTGTGTCCAGACACACAGAAATGTGTGCTCATGACAGACTAATTAGTAAGTCTTTCTGATCAGACCATAGCTGATACAACTCACAAACTAAATAACTGTTATTTTCATTAGAAAACTTGAAGAGCAGCGTTTTAATAAATAAATAAATAAATGTTATATGTACATGAAATATTTAAATCATAGAAATAGTGTTGTCCTTGCGCAATACTGTGAAAATAGCCAGAGATTTGTTGTGGAATTTTTGAGCTTTCAGTATTCAGTAAGAGTGACTGCATTTACAGTGACTGACACATACAATACGGACCTAATACTGAAAGGTTACAGGTTAAAGGTTACTCTCCTTAGAGTCGTTGATATATTCACACTATTGGTTCCGAGCATTAATATTATTATTGCTGTCTCTGTATAGATCAAACTGAACAACATAAACCTTCTGTGATAAAAAAATAAACAGTGACTTCACAAATATATAAACTGTTTACGTTTCTCGAGCATCCCTTCAGTTCTGTAATGTTGTTTTACGTGTTTGTAGCTTTATAGTTTAATGAGAAGAGATTGTTTTTAAACGAGCACCAGAAAACAGACACTTGGTAGCAGGTTGTTGTTGCGCTTCATGACCAATAGACGGCGCTCTACACCCAGAGCTCAAACTCGCTCTTGTTTCTGAAGTTATTTCTGTCACAGCCGACAAATAAACAGCCGAGAATAATAATGGGTCATAAAGAGGTTACAATTAATATTATAATATTTATTACGAATGATAAACGCCTCTGTTAAATTTGTTAAAATATCAGTGCTGTTTAAAAGTCAGTGCTGTAAACCAAACATAATACAAATTAAACATAATACAGAACTGATATTCGTTATGTTTAACTGCCGTTTTAAAAATATCATTTTTAGCAGCTAACATTTCAAAGATATAGTTTAGTGTCCAAATTACATTCGCATCACACGATTATTAAAACATGTATCTTATTTAGCAAAACATGTTACTGTAATATAGTAACAGTAATGTATTTGTAGCCTACATTTTCATTTTGTTGTGGAAAATGTAATTAATGTGGCATTCTTTGATATAAAGCTGAGCATAAACTATATTTTAATTGTTTTAATCACTGTTTTAATGACATGTATCATTTTTATCACACAGGCCGGTATTAATCTGAAACAGTTAATTGTACAAAGCGTGCCAACAATCAAACTGCTTTAATTGAATGTATGTACTACATCATTACGGTCCGCTTAAAGCAATCCGATATGAAACGCATATTTTTCTGATCCGTTGACTGACTGTGTGTGTGTGTGTGTGTGTGTGTGCGTGTGTGTGTGTGCGTGTGTGTGTGTGTGTGTGTGTTTAACCATATACTGGAGACAAATTTGAGCAAAACCTCATTTGAGGAACGTCCTTATTTGTAAAAATGCTATGGAATGTCCCCATTTAGATAAGTAAACGTGTGTGTGTGTGTGTGTGTGTGTGTGTGTGTGTGTGTGTGTGTCTGTGTGTGTGTGTGTGTGTGTGTCTGATGGGGCGGGCCGAGCAATGAAGCTCCGCCACAAGAACAAGAACTTCTCGATCCGAAGGTCCAGAGCAGATCCGATCCGCGGATTCTCCCACATACACATGAACCTGCTCTGAAGAACAAATACTTCACCTAAGAAGTTCACCATGTTTAAACTGTGAGAAATTAAATTGTGCTGAAGTTCGTCGTTCTTTGTGGAAACTCGACCTGTCATCGTGTTTGTTGGGTGAGAGATTCACTTTGTTTAATGTCATAAAGCTGGATTCAACTCTTGCAGGACATTCGACTAGATGATGTTACAGGTCAAAAACTAAAAAAAATGAAAAAAGAAATATGTGCACTCAACATTGGACGTGTTCAAACATTCATTAAATATGGATTATGTAAAAACGATTATGTGAAACTGTTACTTTGAAAGCATAAGCAAACAATCATGTTTATTCCTTGGATCACATGGAATGTGTGGAAAAATAATATGTGTGTAGTTGCCATTGAATTGTTCTTATATCAGGAGCAAATGTGCAAGAAACAGATATTGTAACAGACAAAATGTCTCTTAGAGATCAGAAAAACTTCCTGTCCTTATGAATCTAAAGAGAAAGTGAATATTGTAGTGTTTGTTCATAGCAGTGATTGAATTCTTTATTGAAATACGAATGCAAAACGTTTCGTTTCTGCATAAAGACTCAATGCTTTGGATATCTGATGTCAGGCTGCACTTCTAATTGTTCTTCAGAAACAAAAGCGACGTTTAATATCTGACCTGTTAGTCACACAGTTTCATCAACCCTAATTGTACAAACCAAACCAAAGCGATCCGGATTTCCAGCGAAATTATTTTAAAATATTTCGTTCAATTTCATTCATTTAAACTTTTGAAGCTTCGGATTAAATTTTGACTTGTCAAAGTACAAATATTGTTTTGTTTTAGTTTTACTGTAAATAAAAACTATTCACTTAACAACTGAACTTTTATATTTGTCAACTAAATAGTAGGAAAATATAGGCTGTAAATAAATGATATACGTCTAGTTTATATATGATTTTCACGATATAATGCGGTTAAGAATTTTCACAATTAATCAATTGGTGGTTGGAACAACAGATTAAGACTGAGTGTAAAACCTGATTGTTTTCACGTGCAGGGTTCTGCTGGTTCGGTCCAGATATGGGCAGTAAAGCGCTACCGGCCCCGATCCCGCTGCATCCGTCCCTGCAGCTCAACTACTCGTTCCTGCAAGCGGTCAACACTTTCCCCGCGGCCGTGGATCATCTGCAGGGACTGCACGCCCTCAGTTCGGTCCAAACCATGCAGATGAACCACTGGACTCTCGGTTACCCTCACATTCAAGGCCTCATGGACCCTCGCTTTCCTTTTTCTGCGGCTCTTCCGTTCGCAGCGCATCTTTTTCACCCTAAACACGGATCCGTGACGCGCGTCATTCCAGCGCTACACAAGGACAGACCCAGATTTGACTTCGCCAACCTCGCAGTTGCGGCCACGCAAGAAGATC